>JAFIDM010081582.1:0-30162 GCA_023159025.1 Thereuonema tuberculata | reverse complement strand
AAATCTTTTGTCTAATTACTAATCTTGTTATAAATTAATCCCTTGATGCTAAGCTAAACGCTAGCGGGGATTAATTACTCACCCCTTTTTATTCTTGATTTTATTTTGATGTTTTTGTAATTCAGGGGTCATTGCTTTGTATGTTTGTCCGTTTTGTGTATTCGTCCCATTTCACTGAGCTTGGTATGCTGGATAGGTCGGGCTGAAGAGAGGCCAAAAAGCCTCGAAACAGTACTGTCCTCGATTTCCAGCACAAATATCAAAAAATAGCTCAGTGAATTTGTGTTTTTTTTTTTTTTTTAGTTATTTGCGTTCTTTGTTTTATTTTACTGTAACAATAACAGCTGTTCAACAATAATGTGAATTGCATTGTTGTGATTTATTGTGAGAGCTAACAACTGAGGTGTAGTCCATGTGCGTATTGTTGTACTACGTTATGGGCGAAATCTTTCGCTAGCCGTAACTCGATACCAAAGCATTTCCGGACCTATGTTTATATAACTTTTTTTCTTTACTTTTACATGTAGAATGAGCTCCCGAATTTTCTGCATATATTCGTGAATCACCGTGTAAACAAAACACAAGTAAACATAAGAATGACCCTTCACATAAAAAAAAAATAAAAAAATAAATTAAAAATAAAAAAGGTCAATTAGTTAATCTTCCCTAGGCCGCGCGGTTGGCGTTGTCGCTATGACATCGGCCTCTCACCGTATCCGGGTTCGGTTCTCATGTGGGTTTCGTGATGGTGGACGATCCGCGCTGAGCAGGTTTTCTCGTGGTTCTCCCGTTTCCCCTGCACTTCTCCCACCATACTTTCTCAGTCTTTCTCTCCATCTGTCCTTATTTCCGTGGGTTAGACCTCCGGTCGCAGTGCTTGGCTTCTCTGCCACCCACATTCACTACATAAACATAAACATAATCTTCCCTAGACAACTGCTAGCTTATGAAGGATTAACCATAGGCAAGATATGTACATAAGAAAATTTAAACTGAAGACGGATAATAATCCTGAAACAGGCTTGTCTTGGATTCCCGATGTCAAAATCACCAAAAGCATAGCTCAGTGATCATTTATTGTGAGTTTTCCCTTGTAAATTTATTTCATGCAAGTTAAATTTTCCTTTATTGTTAAATGTTCGACGCATTAATCTTTTTAATTAGACTATTCTTAACTGTGTTCTCTTTTTTATTTTTAATTAGGAATTTCATATTAAATTAAAATCATTCGGGTGTACAGGGATATCATCGAGTAATACAATAAATAAGTAAATAATATAAATTAAAATCGTGTATTTTGTGTTAGCAAAGTTCATCTCTTCCAAGTAAATAATAAAGTTTAACGTGCGCTAATAAATGTAAGAAAAAGCTCAAAAAAGGCACAAATATAAGAAAAATATGTTCCCGAACCCTGAACCTTCATCTCGGAAATCTGGAGAAGCTGTTTCAGCCTTATTAGGGTTCTTCATCGCGATTTACCTTTGAGAAGACAGAGTGAGTGAAAAAGTTAAGGAAGCTATTCTCGCACCCGAGAGTGGTCCCCTAAACAAAAACACATGCATGGCCTCAAAATCCTTGTCCTAGCAACCGCCAGGCACTAAGGAATTTAAGTAACGGATATGGGAAACTAAAAAGCAAATAATAAAGTTTAACGTGCGTTAATAAATTTAAGAAAAAAGGTTCCCGCGACCTGAGCCCTCGTCTTCGCCTTGTGTGTGTGTGTTTTTTTAGGGGGCCACTCTCGGGTGCCAGAATGGCTTCCTTTACTTTTTCATGCACTCTGAGCCTTATAAATAAAAATCAAATACAGTTAAACCTTACAACTGTAGAGTTAGGTTTAATTTCATTTCATTTCGAAGTCGGGTATATTTTTTGACTATTATTTTTCAAAGTAAAAAAAAAAACAAACCGAAACGAATAAATGTGAAGCTAATGCTTTCACAGCCATTCAGAATCAACGGAATTTCAAGAGATCACAGGCATCCTAACTTTCCTCGATGGAGTATTTTCTGTTCAACTTCATTGCACCTTTGAAGCAGTCTCTTGATTCTTTATTGTGAGATTTCTTTTTTTTTCCTTGTCGGTGATGAATATGGAAAAGTCGTGACAAAACGGAAAATGTGAAAGGTATCAAATTATCGAATTGAGTTGATGGACGTTGCCTCAGAGGACGAGAGCAGACAACAACAAACAAGAGTTTGTGGAACCCTGTCTCTTTTTCTCCCCTCCTCCCAGTTTCCCAATGTCTGCCGTCATCGTAGCCAAGTCTCGTTAGTCCGTCACGTTGGCCTTTTCAAATGACAGCTCGGTCTTCTATCTTTTCCTTAAATATGTGAACGGAGATGTTGGTCGGGAATAGTACAGTACAGGGTGTTCCTAAAACAGAGCCGATATTCAGCGAAGCATAAATTTGTCCGTGGTAAAGAAAACACTTGCTCCTAACGAACGGTGGCCATATTGTTTATCTATAAGCAATAAAATAAAACAAAGATGTAGTTAGTGTGTCAATTTTCGAATACCTGTATGGTATGAACGCAACAAAGTTGTTTTTTAAAAAAAACAAAACAAAAGAATGGTTGTTATGATTAAAAAAATAATGTGGCCATAGACTAAAAATCATACTTATATTAACGAAATGTTAAAAATGCAAGCTTTCGAGCAGAGAATTACATAAAATGATAAAGTAATAAGTCAAAAGCTAAAAAGATAATGGCTATGGTCATGTGACGGGGATGCTCCGTTGCCATGTCAAGGTTGGATCACCTAAGATCATGTAATGATGTGTGATGTGCAATTATGTGATGAAGGGGTAAAGCTGCCAGATCTAAAAAAAACTTTACAAAACATACTTAAATGAGCATAATATCTCAAAAACTCAAACGAACTATTTTAAGGTAGACAATTAAAACGGTTGTTCAATCCAAAAAAAAGTAGTTGTCCATTCACTTACGTTGACGGTTTTCGGCTCCTAGATCCTTGTTAACTGGTCCGTTTTTATGAAAATTGATAGGGATATTTTTTCGCTTTAAAAATTTCAGCTTTCAAGTTTACTGAGTTAAAATGATCACTCACGGACGGACGGCGGATAAGATCATTTTAACTTAAATCTGCATTCTAAATTTTTGTTTCTTACTTGTTAGTTTCTTTAAATATTTTAAAGTAGTATACGAGTGATACCAAATTGTTTACCAAGTGACATCCTGGAACAGCTGTTTCACGCTCTTTGGCGATTGTCAGCTAGGAGCAGCACCAGTAAACAACGAGGTCTCAGTACTGAGGCTAATGTGAATGAACATCGGAAGCGCAGTGGTCAAAAGAAAAAAAATAAACAATAAAAAACAAACTAATGAAATATTAGTGAAAAATTTATTTGCCAGCAGTCCACCGGCCGCGATGATTCTTTTTAAAGCCTAAAACCTTTATATATTTACATTGAAATACCTTTCTAATCTATTGTTACGAAGGTATATTGATAACTAAAGGATGGACCGTCGTTGCGCGATTCGTAGGAGACAAAGAATTAATAACAGACAAACAAATATATAAAAAGGGCACGGAAGGTAGATAGATAGATAATTATTATTATTTATACGCAATTAATTAAATAACGATGTTATTCACGTAGAATTTCTGAAATTAAATAAAGCAAAAAGTAATAAGCTTTGAATAGCAAAATAGTCCAAGAAATATCCCCGAAAGTATACATCTTTAAAAATCGTCGTAGGAGCTCGTTGGCCCGAGGAAAAAAGAAAGTCGTCTTATCGTGTTCCCTAGAGGTTACAGATATGATCAGAAGCACAATAAATAACCCTCAGAAAACCGCATCAAAATTAATTGAATGGTTCAAAACTTATAAGCAATAATTCGTGTTAATTGTAAAATAATGAAAAGTTGCAGCGAAATTGTGTTTTGCTTTCGGTTTTCAAAAGCGCTTTTGTCTAATTCGTCATTAGATGGTTTTGAAGGTTTTTTCCCCTTCCTAGATACACACTTCTTATTGAATGATAAAAACCGCATTCAAATTGCTTTAGTAGCTTTTAAGTTTTAAGGAACAGAGTTTTGCACTTTATGCATACAGTGAAGATAGCCATAATAAAAACAACAATAATAACAATGTTCTTATTCAGGTACTGGTGGAAGGTCTGTAGTTTACTGTAAGGAAACAGTTCAAGTATCGTTTCGCTTCGGTGATCAATCAAATGTTGTTTTGTTAATTAGATATGAATCGCAATTGAAATCGGTTGCACTCTGTCATCTCTTCCTTCCATCAGACCAGGGTTCGAACATCCATAATGGATGAGCGGTCGTTCTACCTGCGCAGACTTCTTAAAATGGAACTGATAATTATTTCTAGCTTGTAGCTGTCTCACAATTTGATCTTGAGTTCTAAAGACCTGCCTGTCTTACAACGGAAGTAGAATTGATAAAATTATCCGAGTTGTGTTTCTGTGAAGTTGTAAATTTATTATTACTATTTTATGTTGGTTAGAGTGCTATTTAAATTTAAAAGAGTGCTATTTCTTGTTTATTTATTTATTTATTTATTTTTCCGACTTTCCAATAGTGAGGTCTGTAAAATCATACTATCTCTGTATGTGTGTGTGTCTGTTGAGGGAATAAGTTTGAATCTCCTAACTTTTGAACCTCTGAAGGCATCTTTTCGAAACTTGATACCGGTAACTTATACAGATTTTGAGAGCTAGGGACTATTCAACGTTTATATTTGAAATGTTTTCCAAGTGAGGCTTTACGGATTCAGAAGGCCATAAAAATTCCTATAAGAAACAATTGGAATCTAACAATGGGTTTTTTGTTCTAATTCTGTTACTATATCATTGTCTAGAAAATGAAAAATGAAAAACCGTGTGGTCTGATTTGTACGAAGTTCACAATGAATAATTTGTTTATTCATTGTAAAAGACCAAAACTTTTAGTCTCCTCACTTGCTTGAAGAAGTTCAGTGATTGCTTACCGAAACTAGTCGCTTTTGCCGTCTTTAAATCGTAGAACGCCTACGGAACGATGAATAGGAATTAATACTTTTAATATTGTTAAAATTAATAATATTATTGTAGTATCATCACACAATAGTTCAGAATTTAGTCATAAAAGAAACACAGTTATAACTTGTAGATATATCGATTCCATTACATTGGAATCGATATCAACTTTTTTCCATCATTACTTGCATTCCTCATTTTATCATTTCTTCAGTTATCATCAACAACCCAAACTTAACACGTGAATCTCATTTGCTTCATTTTCCATTGTTCCCTGGTGTGAATTGTTATCATTCATTTACTGCTCCAAACTTTCTTCAGTAAATAAATTCTTAAGCAACTTACTAATTTACGCGAAAGGAAAACAAGAACAGCACCTGAATAAAATAAAATTGCCTTTCTAATTCAATGATGGGAAGGAATTGGGAACGGCCGTTTCGTCCTTCAACGGACTCATCAGCGCAATCCCGCCTGCTCCGATAAAAGAATCAGAAAGGCAAGATCCTATTAGTAAAGTTCACGGCAATCTGGCAGTGATCCCAAAAACAAGAAAAGGCAAGAAAATTAAATGTTGTGTCGCCACACACCAATAAGAACCTTTTCCTACAACTAGGCTGATGAGTCCGTTGAAGGACGAAACGGCCGTTCCCAATTCCTTCCCATAATTGAATTAGTAAGGAAGTTTTATTTTATCCAGGTGCTGTTCTTGTTTTCCTTTCGTTAACCATTTCTCACGGCATGTTAAATTTCTCTATTTATGTTAATAATTTATTAGTTACTCACATGAATTTATACACGTTAAACTATGGGCTTTGAAAATATTTTAATTTAACATTATTTCAATATAAAAAAATATTAATGAACTATTAATAACACAGTGAAAAACATACTCGCACAGGAATAAGGAATCACTGATCTGTTTTTAGATTATTCGATACCGGGAACAGCTGTTTCAGGGTTCCTGCCCTTCATCAGCTGGATTCGCCCAGTATTTTACAGTCAGTGATCCCAAGAAACAGATAAAGTAAACAAAAGTCAATACACAAGTAAATGGCCCTTCATATTAAAAAACAGCAATTAATAAATGAAGAATAAATTGCACTATTAATAACTAACGTAAAATGTTAATTTATGTTAATTTTCAGACAGTTAAATTTATTCTAGATTCTATGCCTAATTAATTGACAAAAAGGATTTTGGTAGAATTTTAATTTATTATTATTAATTTTTTTAACCTTTATTTAATACGAATATTAATATTTAATAACGATATGTAAGCCTTACTGCTTAATTGAACAGGAAAATAATCTTTAAGCTTAAAATTAGGCGGCAGTTGGCAAAATGCCAAAACAAAGATCAAAAAATGCCATAACAAAGCAGTAAAAATACATATGTATGTTAAAACAGATTTTCTAATCCTTTAACGACACCAATAATTTAATTTTGTTTCCGAGTAAACAGCCCAATTAAACGTATTTGTTCTGGATCAAATGAACTCTTTTTTTATTTCCCCTCGACTTTTTCCCCTTTTTACACCAGTGCCATCAAATAATTTATGGTATCCTCTTTTCGGCTTACAGAAAAGCCTGCGAAAGCGCCGTACGTTGCTCAAGCGTTACTTGGAATTTATCATCTTGCGTGATTTTTGTACTTGGCGTTCATTTTTATTCATTTATCTTTCGTCTGACGAATTCCCGCATTTTCGCTCTTAATCCTGTTCCGATTTCGTTTATATTTCGTATATTTCGTTTCAGGGTCGAAAGGTTTATATTCCGAATTTCGTGAAGTTTTTTGTTATTCTAAAATCTAAATTTCGTTTTGCCTTACGTTACGAAATAATTAGATATAAAGTAAGACAGGGTATTATTTATTTATTTATTTATTTATCTATTTATTTTATTATTGTTGTTATAAAAAATAAATTTTCTCATCCATATATAGAAATTAGATATCTACTGTAAATACGCTGATTTTTATGAACAGTAGAACTTCAGGGACATTCGTAGACTGTTTGGGATGAGTTTAGTGCATTTTGGTTTTTCCTAGATTGCCTTCTTTGTTTCTTGTGAACATTGTCTTTACTTCATCTTTATAAAAGGGCTATAAAGGGCTTCATCTCTATAAAAACAGTACAACAAAACCTAAAAACTTACCAAAAATACTATTATCGTTGCGACGAAAGTTGGACTCGCAAACACATTATCATTGACTAATTTCTCCAGTATCAATGCCGTAAGCTCCGCAGAAAATATCAATCTGAATTATCAAAAATAGGAAATATCAAAAATCTCATATACATCTTCTTGAAATCGGCGAGCAACGTTAAGAATAATTTCCCTACTTGATTTTTGAGACCTTTTCCTCGTCGAAATGTTGAATGTGAATCAACGACCGCCATTTTCTCTTACATTTGAATGTGACCGACAGGCCAGGAAAAGAAAATCTATCATCTACGTTGCATTCTGGGAGGTTCATCTTTGGCCGTACTGATAATAATAAGAACCAGAAGTCTTCTCAGGGGTTTGACAGATTTTTATCTACTCCTATATACAGCCTGTACTGAATCTGCAGTATTATTTTTCTCCTTCTAGTCTAGAATGTTAGATTGACTTTATGCTAGCAACAATAATTCCCTTATGCACCAAGAATAAAAAAAAAATAAAAGAATAAAAAAATAAGCAATCAGTAGACTAATGGAACAATGCTCAAAAAAAAAAAAAAAAATAGCTCAGTGAACCTTTAATTTGTGTGCGTTTTTAAGCCTTTTTTTCTTATCATGATAAGAAAGTTACATAACAAAATACAAAGCAGTTCAAACAAATTAATAAAAATACTGTGAGCTTAACAAAATAATACAGTACGCATACTTATTTAAAGATATAGAGCAGGGGTGGCCACTAACATTTTTCGCGGAAGCCACAAACTGATCGAGCTGTTTCGAAGCGAGCCGCATTGTTAAGAGACTATTAAAATTTAGAGCATGTTTAGAAAATGGTTTATAAAATAAAGACACGTTTTTCATTTTATAACAAATGAAGGAACATTTATTCTCTACACTACACAGAACATTATTGTTCAGGTACACATAAAGGAATGAGATTTTACTTTTGAGAAGTGCTTCCATTAATTATACCAATTAATTTTACTCTAAGCTTGGTGTCAAGAGCCGCACGAGACTGACTCAAGAGCCGCATGCGGCTCGCGAGCCTCGTTGTGGCCACCCGTGATATAGAGTAAAAAAAAAGAAAAAAAAGTTATGTAAGATTTAAGCGTTTAACACTATCTGTCACGTGTTTAAGGAGTTCTCTTTTGTTAAATAGAATATTTTAATTATACTTTTAAATATTGTTGACTTAGTTCGGAAAAAAAACCAATGAATCTACAATGATATATATATATTTCCAGTACTTTATGAATCACCCTGTATATATATATGTATATCTCGAACTTCGATATCTCGAAAATCTTGATATGACGAAAAATTATTTATCCCCTTGATATTATATATTCATGTAATCTCGACCTTGTTATCTCAAAAACTCGCTATCTCGAATTTTTTTTTGCGTCCCTTCGACTTCGAGTTATCGAGAGTATATATATATATATATATATTTACTTTTTTTATAATAATATAAAAGAAGTAAAAAAAGGTGATAAATTCTGCCTTCGTTTAATCTCCCATTAAAATGAATTTTAAAATTTGCTTTTTTTAATCATTCTTATGTAAAAATGTAGGGGACTAATATTTTTAGTTTAAAAGAAAGTAATATTTCTTTTAAAAGCAAATGCATTTCTATATATGTATCGGGAGATACGTGTAAGTGTATCTCCAAATAATTTAGGAACCTGTGAATGGATCGCTTTGAAACTTCCCCTTCGTATTTGACGAACATAAGACGATCAAACGATTGTAAGCAATTTTTTTTTTATTTTTTTATTTTTTCCATGTGAGTTCCTGTGTGAGAAATTCGCTCTTCAATTGTCTAAAATTCCCGTAGAAACAACGTCGTAGCGTTAAGAGACGATGAATCTTTGTAGATACATAACAGTGCATATTATTTGAATGTGCTCTGAGATGGTCAAAATTAATTTATTGAGACAACTTATGTTTTTGCGGATTTAAATTTCACTTAATATAAAATTAGAGGTACTTTTCGGTTGTGGTCAGATATTCTAATTTATAAATATAAAAACATGGGGGGGGGGGGCAGTATTTTTAAGAAATAGCCTCTTCAGGAACATAAGAGAAACGAATTGAGCTAAGAGCGTGATTGATATCGTACACACACGAAATAGAGCTTCTTTTTTTTTTCCTCTTGTTATTTTTCGTTTAAATATTGATAAATGGAATGGGCTGTTCATCCGTCACGATGTCCATTGTCCAATTAGACTCTTCTCTGTTCCTCTCGCCCTCCCCCTCTTCCCGTTTCGACACGAAGATTGCTTCCAGAAGGTTCTTCTCATTCAACATCCTGTTATCCGACCGATTTTTCCTGAAACCCGATTCGAAGTTAACCATCATTATCCTGTCTGTCGATTTCTAGCGAAAACAAGCCGTTTAATTGCTGGTGTTAACGAGGCCCTGTCCTGCTGAGGCACGGGGAGGGAAATGACAAGTTGGGGTTCGGTACCAATCGAAGCGTCTCTCCGGTTCCCCGGCTCATTAGGTGGGACGCCCAGATCGAACCTGGCCACGTCGATGGGGATTATTAAGACGTTCACGCCGCTGCTGCACTTGTAGCTGTGTGGCGGCACGTCTCTCGGAGAGTTCTCCCGCTTGGCTCGACGGCAAAAACCTGTTTTCAAAAGTTACAGAGAAGTTTTGAACAATTTCCAAATTAACGATTGTGAGATTAAGAAAAATCAACATACGAAAATCAATTGAAAATTGTCTCCTCGAAATACCGAACTTATTTTTTTGTAATCTGAGTTTTCTTTATATAGCGTAGTGTTTAAACACTACATGCATTTGAAACTAAGTACTGTACAACGAAAAACAGTATAACGAAAGCAATGCTGCAGGAAAGTAGTTCATGTTAATGAAGTGTCGTTTAAACAAATGCTTAAAAATGTCCAAATATTTTCAGATAGAAAAACAAAAACAAAAAACCTTACATGTTTAGCCAGTAAAAAAAAAAAAAAATTGATATCTAAAAAATAAATACTTAATTAAACATAAATAAATTAAATGAAATAAATAAATAAAAATATTTACCTAGTAAAAGAATAATCTAAAAAATTAATAAACTTACAATTTTTATCTAGGATAATAAAAATAAAAAATATGCAGAAACCAAAAAATATATATATAGCGAGCAATTCTTGCAAATTTTATCTTGAAAACAGGGCTAAGGATTTTGATGAAATAACGGGAATCTCCGTTTTCGGCTGCGAGAAAGCGATTTAGCTAGGTCTCAATTTCGGTAAAAGTCATTTTGGGACAATGTCCTGAGTACAGTGTTCTTACTTTATTTTATTTAATTTCTTATAAATTGTGCGTTTTTACGTATAATAAAATAATTTTATTTTTACCTGTAATAAAAAAAAATTTAAAACCTTCTTTTTTCAACGTAGCTTGTATTCACTGCGGAGCTGTCCATTTGCCCGAAAGGGGGTTAAATAACCTGGTGATTGTTGATAATGTTCTTGCTTTATTTTCGTTTTATTTTACCGACCAAAGCTCAGTCTTCCACGTACTATATATGTATATATTACATTCTACAGATTTATTTATTTTTTGTTAGATTAAACAAAAATCATCATCTACTTTCGGCATTACAGCCCTTGCAGAACCTTAGCCTCCTTCCCAACATTAGCCCAGTGTTAGGCACTGTTCACATTTTAATAACCATTGCTCTCAGATCGCTCTCAACTTCATCAAACCATCTAGATCTGAGTCTTCCTCCTGTTCGTTTTCCTTCACTCCTCCCGTACAAGACCTTCTTGGTTACCCTTTCGTCATCCGTTCTTTCTACATGACATATTCATCTAAGGCACACTGTCTCAGATCAGGCAATTTCCTACACACTATATCCGCTCCGCTCAGAACAAAAAGCCAGCCAACTCTTAATTTACATTTAATTTTAACGGTTTTATTCTGTTCGGTTACCTGTAAAATATTTAATGGCTCAATAAAAATGATTTTAATTACCACTTTCATTCAAATTTGTTGATATGTCCTCCGAAACAGTTTTCTTCAATGAAATATTATAGTAATCTTTGTTATTAAGGTCGTAGAGTGCTGTTCAACCACAGCAATAAGCTTTTCATCTAAAGTCCTCCAAATGAGAGTTGGCCGCCCTGTTTTTGTGAGATCTGCGCATGTAGCATCGATTAGTCTGGTCAGGCACTTCCGTCTGATCTTCTGACAGGAATCCGCCATTGCGCTAGTCACTGGTTACTTATCAAAAGGGAATTATATTTATAAATCATTAAACTATTATTGTTAGCGACAATCTATAAATAAACAAGTATTTTTCTAAATTAGAACTTCTCCGATAATTAAACGTTAGCCTACTATAAGTTAACTAATTTCTCGGTGAAAACAGACAGCGTCGTCCATTTTGACAGGAAAACATAATTGATCAGCTACCGGAAGGGCTGCGCAGTTCAAGCTTCCGCCGGCCAACTCTCATTTGGAGGACTATAAAGACATATCGAAAGACATTTCAAAACGTACGATGAAGGCGTCACCACCATTAGCATAGTTTAAAATTACCACCACGTAATTATGTTGATTTGATATATAGCCTACTGTTCAATACCGTTCTCAATTTCCAAAAGTTTGCAAAACAAAAGAAATGATATTCTAATCCATTGGCATCTTTCAACAGATTTATGCCGAAAGATATGTGACTGTTCATTTGTTTGTTTTTTACAATTCTATAAATTAATTCTATTAATTAACCAACTCGCCAAATATCTTAATTATTATTGGAAATAAAGCAAAGAAAGTTTTGTACTTGTAAACTTATATTTCATAGCACGAACTTCAGGGTTAAATATTCATGGTTTAACGAAGATGATCCTTCTGTAATATCTGTTTATATGTAGCCTCTAGAAACTTTTATATGAACTGTAATATTTTTTTTTTCCCTGTAAGAATGATTACATTTAGAATTTCTGATATGATATGAAATCTTCAATAATCGATTTTTGTGTTACGTGAAATTCGATTTCTTGCTAGGAATTTACAAACATTTTCGAGGTTCCGGTGGCTCGTAAGAGCGCGGAAGATGTAGGTTCCAGTCCAGTGTCGATCCACGTTTAACTGTCTTGAGAAACTCCATTTTGGTAATAGGCTAGATAACTCTAGGGTCTTTTCGGAGCGGGAGACATTGAATCTAGTTCTTCCGGTCCGTAGTCCAGTCCAGTGCCGATCCGCGCTTAAGGTGTCTGAGAAACTCCATTTTGGTATTAGGCTTGGTGAACCTTCGGGTCTTTCCGGAGTGGGAGACATTGAAACCTAGTTCTTCCGGTCCGTAGTCCAGTCCAGTGCCGATCCGCGTTTAACTGTCTGAGAAACCCGATCTCCATTTTGGTATTAGGCTAGGGTCTTTCCGAAGTGGAAGACATTGAAATCTAGTTCTTCCGGTCCGTAGTCGAGTCCCATTACGACCTGAAGCACTACGGTCACCAGGTTACATAGAATAAGTTAAAATAATAATTGCCTCGAAACACAGTTGTTTATATCCCATCAATTTCTTATTATAATTGAGTAGTTTTTTTAGTTTTAATACTTTTTGATAATACTACTTAACAATCGAAGAATTGTTAATTGGGCGAATATGAATTTGCCTATTTCATATAACTTATCAACGTAAGTAAATATTTTCTATTTATAATAACATATAATTACTGTTCGTTTCGAAAAGGGAGAACCACGACAACACAGACGATTCTACTCCGCAAAGGAGTGATACGCTGAAATGGGCACTTTTATAAGACCTATTTTTCTTTTTTGAGTACCTGTTATTTTTGCAATAGTATTTATTCTTTCGATAATTCTTTCCCGAAAACCGCAAATAGAACGCAGCTACTAGTAAACAACAATGATAAAAAGTAAATATCCTCTCTTTATTTCTCCTCATCCCTATTTTCATGAAATCCAAGGAGACCTGATGCATGCGCAAAAGCGCTGAAGGCTCTCTGAAACGACAACAGACTGTACATGTTTTCTTTATAAAAAAACGTTCAGTGAAGTACTAATAAATTAAAAAAAAAAAATCTTTATGAAGGTGAAACAAGTAATTGCTGTTGCTACAACTGTCAATTTAAACAATAAAAGTATCTATGAAAGTATTTTATTTTCTAATTTTTTAGTGGGTCCCATTGTATATTTTGTGAGCGAAATTTCTGAACTTGTTTTGCAGGCCTGAGAGCCTAAATGATGAGGGCCAAAAGGTATGAAACATCTGTCTCCTGATGTCGTTTGTTAACACAAGATCTCCATTTAATGCTACTAATAACAATAATAAATCAAACGTTAAAATATAAAACCAAAAACAAAACAAAAAAGCTCTAAAAGTTCGCAAAGAACTCAAAACAAAATCCTCGCATTTTGATATAATTTTGCTAAAATTCACTACCTTCTCAACTTTTACGTACTTTTGTATTATTTTATTCTTTTTTATGTCCTTTTTTATATTATTACATTTTTTTTGCTTTTTTATAATTTTATTGTTTCTTAAAACAATATTTTATATTTTAATTTTATATTTATTATTTTACTTTTTAATTCTTACATTAATTATTTATACCTTTGTTAGGTAATTTCTTCTCTTTTTTTTAAATAAATAAATGAATGAATATATAATTTAGTTTAATAACTGAATTATATTACGATATTTGCAGACAAAACGTAAATATAAGATTTCATTTTCAGTCTTAACTTTTTTGATTGTTTGTCTCTTCTGTTGATTGATGAAAAATGATTTTCTTAATTCAACCTAAATCTATTACTTTAATAATGAAATCAATGTGATTGACCCATGGCTAGATAAGTGTCATTTCCTAAGGAATCCGGTTTTCAGAGAAATTTCCTTTGATTGGCTTTTATTAACCTGTTATGGAAATCGAGAATTTTCTTTCCAAAATAAGCCGATTGTCGTGACCAGAATATTGTTTCAAGTTGATGAGAAAACCGTAGAAATTAATATTCATGAAGTCTGGCTGGAAATTGTCATTTTTGCTTTTCCTTTTTCGCTTATTTGGCTTATTTTATATATATATATATATTTATTTTCCATGAAAATTTATATGAAAAATTTTTCTAGGTTTTATTATAAGACTTTTTGAATCGTAAAATGCAAAATATATACTGTATCTTTGTATTGGCATTTTCAAATTTCATATCACTGTCCGGCTTTATATGTTTAGTAATACAAGTTAATTTTATTCTTATATTCTTTACTGTTCTAAATTTTAAATTGCAAAAGATTGATTGAAATCTTTTTTTTGCGAAACTCAAAAGGCCTTGCTTTAAGTTTTGCCTGTTCGATTATGTGTTATATAGATATGTTTTATGTTTTTATGTATATAAACAGCACATATATTAAGGTACTTTACTAACTGCATAAAAATTAAACTGTATTTTATACTAATTGTTTAAAAGAAACTGTGGTTTTATTTTATTTGTATCCCATAAATAATATTTATATAACAAGATATAGTCTCTGGAATATATACATTACACATCCAGTTATAAATATCCATGTATAAAATAATTCTAAAAACCAGTAATAGATTTATTCCTTTACGTTTCTTGCAATTGATTTTAAATACTACAAGTAACAATATATTTTGTATTCAAAACTCTTATGAAAAATGTTTTGAAATTGAACTGAATTCGAGATAATTCTGTTTCCCAATCTGATCGCTAGATGGCGACACCTATCCTTTACGATTGTCTACTGTTATCGTCCCTTCAAAGGAAAAGCTAATCTTTACAAAAGAAAAGAAAAAAGTATTAATATTAATGTTGATTTTGAGAACTTGGGTAATTTACGACCAAACATGTCAGTAAGTGTTGTTGTTGTTGTTTTTTTGTTTTTTTTTTAATTTAAAAGTATATTTTAATTGTTTCGATTTATTGAAGGGCTTTCATTTATATGGTTTCTTATTTCTGTTTTAAGATCCAAATTTTCAAGAAGAAGCATTGATACAATTCCAGAAGAAGAGGAGGAGCAAGACGCAGCAGGTATTTATTAATTTATATTTTAATGCAAAAAATCTGCTAATAGAAATTGAATCTGCTAATATCCAATGGAATAAGAATTGGATAAACACCAACAAGGGCCAAGTTACCAAAGGGTCCTTCCTGCTACTTTAACGCACTAAAAACAAGTTATACAATAGTCCATGGCAACTTCAGTGCATACCTGACAAAGTATAATCAACCGCACAGTTCCTATTGTAGATGTGATAAAAGCAAAATCAGAGACTGAACATCTTTTTTTAGCTTTGATATTATAGGACCTTGCAGAGAACACCCAATTTACGCAGAAACTTGTACATGTATTTCCAAAAATTTATAAATTCCATTAATATTTTACGTAAAAAAGAAAGATTATTTCTCTTATTTTTCACTTTGCTTAGTTTTAATTTTTTGCTACAGTTCAGTTCATGCAAGAAGAGCTTTTCATGACGTAATTTCCTTATAGATTGATGTTTCCAGGACATAACAGCGCCGTCTATTGCTAAAATCTTGCTAATTATTGCTAATTGAATCTTTTAAACATTACGAAAACATTCTGGTTTTTGTAGTTTCTACAGTTTCGAATACATAATAATAATTAAAAGTGAAAGAATTACAAACGTTACATACTATTCCTCTTGCTTGGCTATGCAAAGTTTGTCCTTTCTTGGTCATGCTTATGCGATCTCAAAACGACGCCATCTTGGACTAACTGCTCGGAGTTCAAGTTGATAACTTCATGACTAGTGACGTTTGTCACACGTAGGTTCCAGACAAAATCGATCGCTACGTAATGACCATATATGGCAAACCCTTCTTTTTTGACAACTACTATAGCTCTGCACTAATTTAATCACTTCACTGTATGTTTTTTATACTTTGTATAGTTTTGTTTGCATTCCCAGTTTTTAACTGTTGTTGAACCTTTTGGATAAATTTTTATATATAAACACACATACTTCATATCACTGAAAAATTTCTTTATTAGCATTAAGAGGCTAAAGCCTCAGCAACTACAATACCGTTGTGAATATTATCTCAATGTCCGCGTGGTTTTTTTTGTTTGTTTTTTTTACTTATTTCGTAACTTTTTTTTTATCTCTTCCTTTTTTTATTATTATTACAGTAGAACCTCATTATAAGGGACTAATTGGGGCTGAAGGTTGTCCGTTTTAATGAAAGTCCGGTTTATAACAAATAATTCTATATCGGTGTAATGCATCAGGGTGTACATCAATGAAAGGACAATAGTTAGCTATAAAAAGTACTTAACGACATGACTCAAAGGTTACTGAATAAAAACTGATGAGTGTGTGCGGCAATTTGTGGAATTTCAGACAATAACGAAATTAAATGATCGATAGAAATGAGAAAGCAAACGAAGGAACAACGCTACAAAGTTGCGAATCCTTCCTTGTAGCGTTGTGCCTTCGTTTGCTTACTCAATTCTTTGAATCATCGGGCACGTTAAAAATTTTTTTTCATTAAATAATCGATGTTTAATCGCTTGCTTGGAAATGTAAAACTCGTCCGATAAACATATGCATCCTTTATTATTATTATATTTTTTTTAAAAACTGTCCGTTATAAGCGATGTCCGTTATAATGAGGTTCTACTGTATTTTGAAATTTTTTATATTATTATAGGTCGCCCTTACATTTATGCTTTGGCACAAAATTATATTCACTTTTTTTACTATTATTAATAAAAACCAATGTCCAAGCCGACGCACGTGTTTAACGCATGTTAAGTAATTAATTATATTATATTATTCTTACTATTTTTTTAATTTTTTTTTCAAGGTGAACCTCCAGAGAAGAAGCAACTTCTAGAATCGAATGATTCGGAAAGAAACGACCACAGCACAAGCTCCAACTCTGATAAACTGTTTGACGAGCCAGTGTGGGAGTAACGGAGAAAATCACAGATTGAAACACACATCGTTTATTTGTTTGTTCATTTTTACAGCCTAAGACAAAAAAAAAACTGCCCTTTGCTGCCCAAACGATTTATACTTTCAAAGCATTATCTTGAGGATTTAAATATACAAACCTCCTTCACTTGATTAAAAGAAATGAATTTGTGACCATTTTCAATTTTTACCGTTCCTTTTTTTTTTTGGCAATAATAAGACATTGGGCAGAAAAGTGTGTTTTTTTTTAATTATTGTTATTATTATTATAGATATTATTTATTATGAATATTAAACATTAGTAAATAGGTATAGGATCGTTTTCTAACATTTTAGTAATTGTTCTAAAAAAATTATTTTAATATTGTGGAATAATTGCTATTCGGATATGAAGATTGGAAAAAAAAAATTTTGTTGCTTCATTTAATCGTTTACTTAATTTTCAATTTTATTTACATTAATTTGGGTTGCTTTCCACAAATTAGATCTGATATTTGTCCTTTTATCGATTTTTTTTTAAAAATTTTGATTGCCAAAAAGAACTTTGAAATTCTCTTAAATTGATTTTTATTATCATTATATTATCTTATTTTTGTTTATTTACGGGTCTACGTTTTTTTGCAGTCTTCAACCTGAAAAACATTTGTGTTTTGTGAGTTTCTTAAAATCCGTGGTGTAGTCTGTGTATCAGTTTTAAAAAACAAAAAACAAAAAAATCCAACAGTACAGAAATCTACGTCTACTTGATATTTCCACAAGGTTTCGTTTGTGTTCTAGTAGTCAATATCCTGTAAAAGCCTCATTTACTGGCGGTCCTCGACAAACGGAATCTTCTGCAGTTGTGCAAGCAGAAAGGAAAACTCTTTGGCTTAAGATTCCAGGGCTGATACGAACACCGTAGCAGTTAAATTTCACTCGTATAAACCTTTAATTTTTAAATGAATTTTGAAATTGATTTGCGTGCATGTAAAAATAATGGTAAAAACTTTGCTGTTTACAAATTGATTTTTGAGAACCCCCAATGATGGTAATAATTCTGACCCTGTTTCTGTTAACTCAGCTTATAACACCCACTCCCTGTGTTTTTACTTTTGTGGTAATGTTGATCTTGTTTCTAAAATTGAAAATAAAAATGTTAAAAACTTGAAAAAGTGTAAAAGACGAGACGATATTGAGAGCAGTGGGACGTTCTATCGTGTCTCTGTTCTCGATACATTAGTAATTGTGATTTTTTGTCTGCAATAAATTATAACTGGAAAACCCCTTTTTTTTAATCAAATTGAGATTCCTGATGATCTGTAAATGGTTTGATATTAAAAATAGAAAAGAAGAAAGTTCAAATAAAGAAACAGTTAAATATTCGAATGTTGTTGTTATTTATGTTGGGGAAAGTGGTAAATGGTTTGATTAAAAATAGAAAAGAAGAAAGTTCAAATAAAGAAACAGTTAAATATTCGAATGTTGTTGTTATTTATGTTGGGGAAAGTGGCAATAGTGGGGGAATGTAGAATTTAATACTGGGCTTTTTTAATACAGTACAGTACTTACGACCAAAATTTTTTAAATAAGAAAAAAAAAAATCGAAATTTTTTATATATCCAAAAAAATCAGATTTTTTTTAAATATCAAGAAATCAGAATTTTTTAAATATAAAAAAAAAAATCAGAATTTTTTAAATATAAAAAAAAGATCAATATTTTTTAACTACAGAAAAAGTCAAAAATTTTTAAATATCAAAAAAATTTGAATTTTTTTTAAATATCAAAAATCTGAATTTTTTTAAATATGAACAAAATTTGCATTATTCTTCGAATATTATATATTTTGCGAAACTTGTACTTATCTAAGATAAAGATAATGTGTATACATACATTTTTAGATCCTTATTCATAGAGTCATCATTCGTTTCTCCATCCACTTCATCAGAAATGTTTAGGTAACGTCTACTAGAAGTAGATGTCGTTGGTGGAGGCCAATTCCCTGCGAGGATACCCCGCTCTCTGTTCTCTTGGCAACAGTTCTGTTTACTACAGAACATTCGTAGCAAGACTGTTAGTTTGAAAATATTTACTCAATTCATTTTACATCTACATAATATTTATTCTAAAGCCACTTTTTCAAAATAAATGTAATTTTTAATTTGTTTATTTTTGTGAGTTATATAATTGATTTGCAAATTTCATCACTTTATCTTCAGTTCATTCAGTAATTTTTTGTTTTATTATATATTTAATATATCCTGTCATCTTCCTTTTTATTTAATGTTTGAGAAGAAATTCTTCCTCAAGGATTATTTAAGATGTTGATGGGATATTAGGTTTAGGCCAATGCTTACAAAATAATTCTTAAAAATGTATTTGACTATGTTTTTAAGTTGGTTATTAATTTATTGTAATTGTACTATGTATTTACTCCGTATCAAACAGTTTTTACTTTCTATAATATTATACATAATATAACAGAAAGTAATGCTTAGCCAGACGAAAGAGACTGGTCACATGATTTTCTGGTCGCTTCTATCTCTTTCTCGGCGTGAAAATAGGGGAGCACTTATTATAACTACGTACTCAAACGATTACAAAAATACTAGAAAGTAATTAAACGTGACTGATATGACGATCGTACGATAGAAAGAACTAATTTAAACAAGCGCAAAAGGGAGAAGCGTATTCAAGCGTAAATTCCAAGCGTATTTTTCCGTCCCTCCAGAGCTTCCTTTCTCCCTTGGGGTTTTGTTTTGGCAGTGTGCCAACCCAGTCTTTATCGCTTGGGCAAGCAGTAGTTTCAGTTCATCACATGAAAACAAAAGAACATTCCATAATCCGTAAATCTTCCTCGTATACGATCTTATGTTATTAAGAACATGAATCATCATCATAAATTTGGGATAATATTGAATTTTAAGTAAAGATTAATAGATGTCGAAAGGATTGCCGAACACACCTTATTTCTTTTTTAAACAATTTAATTCACAATAAAGAAAATAAAGGCTGTACATGTTTCGTTAAACTATCCTGTTTAACTTCCTCAGTGTTACAGGAAACACCAAGAGACATCAATTTTATACAGAAAAAGAAAGCCAGACGAAAGAGACTGGTCACGTGATTTACTGGTCGCTGCTACCTCTTTCTCGGCGTGAAAATAGGGGAGATGAGTATGTGCCGACAAGAACAGAAACAAACAGAAAGGAGAGATGCATAATGAAAAATTACTGCACAAAATTCAGTTTAAAATTAACGCGAGAATAAAATACACTCACGCAGAATAGCAAATACATGTATAATAAACTTTTAGAATGTAATTCACCCTTTCGGCTTGTTCCATTATTTTGGCAGTGTGGTGCCAAACCCAGTCTTTATCGCTTGGGCAAGCAGTAGACAGGGGTAAAGTAACCCCGTAGCTGTTGAGCCAATGAAATCTTCTGATGTAGTAAGGTGAAACCACTGTCTGGAGGGAAGATCACTATAACGTCCGTGTGTAAACACAAATGCAGAAACTTTATCAAACTTGGAATATTCCATTTTCTAATAACACCAAAAATAAAAAGGTTTTAATCATTTAAAATTAACACTTCTAAAAGTTTTTCTACAAAGAAAGTTAAAAAATTTTTTATACAAATTAATAAAATGACAAAATTAAAGACTTTAAGGTAATGACATGACTTTAAAAAAAAAAAAAAAAATCCAAATATAAAAAATTTTTAAAATTGACGTTTAAAATTAAAATAAACCTTTAATAAAATGACATTTATTTTTTTTTTAAAATTAAAGATGATTTTAAGTAATTTTGTACATTTTTACTTTTATATCAAACCAAAACATATTAATTATATCAAATTAAGGAATTATTAAATAAATCTAGTTAACTTTTAATTTAAGAACTTTTTTACAAATCAGGTAAGTCTTTACTACGAATAGGATATCCATATTGATACATTTGTTTAACAAAACATGTAAGTATTTTCTTTGTTGTGAATTAAATTAAATTGTTTAAAAAGAAATAAGGTGTGTTCGGTAATCCTTTCAACTTTGAAACTGGCGCACGTAAAATCACGGATGATACATTAATAGATATAAATTTACAAAAATAAGATCAAAAACTTCAAGATAGGATTTTTAACAGAAAATATGAAATTATCCTTACTGATGTTAATATAGTTTAAATCTTATAACTACATAAATTAAATTAAATCTTATGACCCTTTAGAGAGAAGCTATTCGTCTATGTGGAACGCCCTCCCTAGCCCAACCAGCAGTTAAGAGCCCCTTGAGTTGGATTTCCCCTTGGCCTAGTGGTTTGGGAAAAAATCCTAATTCCGGTCCAAACTTTTCTGGTTTTAGATTTGGTAATATTTTACGAAATCTCACCTGTGGAATTAGGGCTAATTGAATTGTTTTTGAACGAAAACGATTCGTTAATACATCGTAGGAATAAAAGTGATGGAAAATCTCTGGTTTTTTTGGTAAACTTTAAGAAAATTTAAATTTAAAGCGGGACTCTTTTGCGGAAGCGCACGTATAAGACAATGAACATGGCGGTGGAAACTTTTGCTAGAATGGCACTATAAGCTTTTGCCTTGAAAATGTGCACATCCGCCACCTGTGAAAGAGTTCCAAGAAAATCTCGAATTTTCTTAAAAACTACCAAAAAAAGCCGGGGTTTTCCATCACTTTTATTCCTAATATGCATTAACAAATCGTTTTCTTACAAAAAATTTGAAGTTAGCCCTAATTCCACAGGTGAGTTTTCGTAAAAAACTATCTTAAGTTTTAGTGTGATTGGACAAAAATTGGGATCTGTCGAATGAATCGACTATGCGGAGAACTAATACGAAAGCCTCGACCTATTCCCACTTCCGGTTCAATTTGGCCAATGGCCATGCACTCAGAGTCGGCTAATGGTGCAGTAGGGGGTTTGAGACATTAAATGAATTCATTGCAAGCATCGCTTGAGTTCGTACTTGATCCTTGCATTACAACGCCTTGAATAAATAAGTTTTGCCCAGTCAGTAGTAACTTACAATAATGCAAGCGTTGAAGATTGCAAATTGTACCGATTCGCTTGGTTTTGTGTTTATTAGAAACCTATGAATTGATTTATTTATAAACAACGAACTATTTGTTTGAAATACCTAAGTTAAAGATTAATACACAATTGCAGAACGTAACCATATATCGTTGAAAATGCAGTAAAAACAAAAGATGATAGACAAGGAAAGAATTTTGTAAGATTTAAATAGCTCGGTTGTTTAAGGGATTAAGCATTTTCTAAATTATGCAGACTGAATTAAATGAGTCATGAAAACAACTTTATATTTAATATGTTCTAGTTTATCCATTTTGCGACGGCAAGTTTTCTGGATCTGGATACATTCGCACAAGTCTCGATTCAATGTCAGGTAAGTGTGTTCTTGATCTTTCTTTGGTCCCATGATCAGAGGCCGTCTTTAGTCAACTCTAATAAAATTCTAACCGTTTAAAAGGACTTCATCTGGCGCAGCTTAGTGTCCTTTGCTGTTAACAGAGGAACACTGAAACAGAGAAATCGATAATAGAAAAAAAAATTCTAAAAATAATTTGAGAATATAAAATAATCAAGTGAAACGAAGTTTATTCAATTTTATTTATTTATTATTTACTTATTTATTTTAAGTTTTCTAAAACATTCTCATATCAGTGGACTTATTGATTAATAAGATATTTAACCTCTAACCATAGAAATTCATTTCATCAAAATATTCTATTATCATTTAAACAACAGAATCGTCAGGTCATGAATTGTCTTCTTCCCAATCCGTTATTCTTTGTAGAAGATTTTTCCCCATTTCCCATACAGGTCACCCCCTAGAGGTCAAGATACAGGATGGGGCGTAATAGAATGGTGGGGTATTACGGAGGTGTGTCTTCTGTATTATTTAACGGATATACTCATGACATGTCAATTGGAAGTGTGCAACTGTCCAAGTTTGATGTGCGCACTTTCCGTTACTCGGCGCACATCAAAGCAGTAATGTAATTCCTGCCAGACATGAAGCATTTCCGGTGTGATGGCCTCCACAGCTTGGGTGATCCGTTCCTTGATATGGTACTAGTCACATGGTACTAGGTCGGGGGATCGTAGTAGCCATCGCAGGAGGTAGTTGTCCCCATCTGTGACACACGTCTCCTCAATTACGTTCTTCCAGAACGCTGCATTGGACGTGCTACATACATGTGTCTGTATGTATGTAAAAGACTTAATGAGACACGTGATACCAAAATTCACGTGACACATAACAGTTTGTGAAACGATTCCATCAGTCGAATCAGCGTGAAAGGATTCCCACATCTGTTGGATGATTTTAAATTTTGTGGCAGCAATTCACAACAAGTTTGACTCTCGTTACGATTAAGATCCTCAAATCGCGTTTTCGAATAAGAATAATTGTATTGAAGACATAGCAAGCGAAAAAAAGTTAAAGGTAAAAACCATTAACCGTTAAAAATTCGTGACTATGTTCTCCACTGAATTTGAAATTGATTTATATATCAAATATCAATATAATACCTTATATTTCTTCAATTTAACAAAAAAAAAAAAAAAATTATTAAAATATCCAAAGACATCAAAGATGGCCGCAAACAATATGATTTCCCGCCAAAAAATGTATGAACTATAAGATGGTTCCAATTTCAGTTGTTATAAATACCTGAATTTCCATGTTTTTTTCCTGTTGCATTTCTGGAACTACATACCAGCATTTCAGTATTAGGTCTAGATGTGAACAGCTTGTCTGCAGTATTTGTGCAAATAACCCTTTCAATGAACGAGAAATCACGTTAGAAGCATTAAAACATTCACAGACAAACATTACTTAGCTCAGAAACCTACATTACGATATTTATTGCTGATTTTATGATGGCACCACAGCCCAACATGACTTTAAACCCTAAAGGGAAAAAGAGAAAAACCCCTCCCTATTCTTAAGGATTAACCAATGAATTCACACAACTTAATGCATCAAGGAGCAAACCTTTCAGCCAATCAGAATGCAATGCATTTTTGTGTGTGTGTGTGTGTGTGTGTGTGTGTGTATTGTAATTTCTTAAAATGTCATTTTTAAAACATGCAAAACTAACATACAATACATGACAGCATCAACATGTACGAATAGTTGATTTTTTTTTTTAATTCTTATTTACGGCTGATGTAAAAATTTATAAGTAGTTCCACTTTTTTTATTTATTTACTTATATTTTACAGTGATTTTTTTTTTCTTTATTTTTGAAGTCTCACTGTGTTCCTTGCGTTTGAAAATTGCCAAAGGCAGATCTTGTATGTATGTAGTGAAGGTGGGTGGCAGAAGCCAAGCACTGCGACCAGAGGTCTATTGTACTATCCCACGGAAATATGGACAGATGGAGAGAAAGACTGAGAAAGTATGGTGAGAGAAGTGCAGGGGAAATGGGAGAACCCCGAGAAAACCTGCCCAGCGTGGATTGTTCACCATCACGAAACCCACATGAGAACCGAACTCGGGACTCAGAGGTGAGAGGCCGATGTCTTAGCAACAACGTCAACCGCGTGGCCCAAAGGCAGATCAGAGTGCTTGAAGTTAAGGGATCCTGACTGATCAGTGCCACAAAGCTCAAAACACATTTCAGGATGCATCCATTTAAATTCTTTCAATTTTAAAGTGAATTTATTTTTTTGAAAACCTGAATGTTTTGTTTGTCATGAAATTGACAAAAACAGAAACGTCTGCATTTATTTTAAAATTCTAATTTCTACTGAATAGAAACAATACAAATTACTATTTTAAGTAAAAAAAAAAAAAATAATAATAAAGAAACATAAAAAATATAAAAAAAAACTTGAAAGAAATTAATAAAAAAAATTAAAAAATTGATGGAGCATTTCAAGTTCCTTTGTGTAACTCCTCTTCAACACCTAAAATTAAAAATATTTCGAAATATATTTTTACAGATATGTCAGAACTTTTGTCCACTTCACTATTATACTATCAGTGAAAGTGATTTAAATATTCGTTTAAAATTGTTATTTTCATTTTTCAATTTATTTAAAATCTTTAATAATTATGGTAAATAGATTTGACTTCAAACAGCTAGGACCATATTATATTACGCCGATAACCTACAAATTTCGAATATATAATAGATGGATTCGATATTATTTCCATTTCTATCCAGCTTCTGTCCAACATCCTGCCAAGTGATTACATCTCGAAGTACAGAAGATGGCGTCAGTGAGCATCAGGAATTTCATTCTAGCTCTGTTGGCGTTCTGACCGTACTTTTATCATATTTGGTATAGGAAAAGCTTAGAATATTAAATACGTAGGAAAATCCCAACTAAAAAGTAATGTTATTTATTATCATTTATAGAGTGAAATAGTTGCCAAATGTACCCAAACTCAATTAATAAAAGTTAACTAATCAGGGGGGAAAAATGTATTGGTATCGGAAGAACTATGTGAACTATATACAGGCTGCATGGGCAAGTCCAAATAATTTTTGAACGAAGATAGCTAGAGTTAGGGAAGTTAAGTATTGGTGTAGGAAAGCGACTAAACGCTATCAGATGAGACTGACGGCAGCGCCCCTAGCGGCAAAATATGGAAGTTAGTAACCCTACCTCCGAAACAGTTTCTTTCGGAAAGAAGAAAAAAAAAGTGAAAAAGCTATAGAGGTTCACCGAATTAGTATGAAATGACATTTTACAGAAAAGAATCGTGCAAATAGAAGGCTGTAGATGTCGCGAGCATACGCCTTCGTGTGCCGAACGCAAGAGCTTGACACCCACAACCCTGATGAACGTGCAACAGAAGTTCTTTCCCGCATTCAAATGTGTTTTCCAGTAGACTGTGGACATGTTGAACAACCTCTACGTTAAACTGGAGTTTATGTACATTAGATGACATTCCGAAAATTTAGTGTCTCCCGCCTTCTATCGATACAGGAAAGGAGAAATTTTTAAAATGTCTGTTAGAAGCGATGAAATTGCTGCGGCTATGTTTTTTGGTTTAACTTAAGACAGAAACTTAAAAGCATAATTACAGTCTAACAAATGGATGTTGACGATCTCGTTTGCGTGAGAATTACGGAAAACACGAGATCTGGCCATTAGCCTCTTCAGCAGGTCTCAAGGAATTTAGTATTTTGAATGTCTGTCACTAGGAAAATGCTATCTAATGAATTTATTGTTTGTTTATTGACTGTTTTGAATTTATGAAAACTATATTAAAATGTTGTAAAAGTCTCATGCATTTCCCCGTATTATAATTCATTTAAATATTTCAATTTACATCGCCATTTTGTGAGAAGAAATGGATAGAGGCTATTCTCGCGTAAATTACGTGAAATCACGAAAATACGAGATCTTCAAGATCCGTCTGTTGAACTATACCAAACATTATTTCATTTTTTTTTATTTTTTTTTCGAAAGGATTATCAGAATTGGGTTTATTTACCAACTTTCAAATTTTATATTTGAAAGGATGGCTTCAACCTTTTTGTCTCGAAAAACGTGCTCGAGTTTTGTCTCGAAATATGTGCTTCGCTATACGAACAAAGGACAGAAGAAGTAAAGACCCAAGACTAGGAATGCCATATACTTCAGAGAGACCTGGAATTTTTCATCTGTTCATCCACAGAATTTTTACAGAAGAAAGGCGTCTGATATCCGGAAATTACAAACTACTTCCGGGAGAGGAGGGCGAAACTTATCTGGGTTTTTTTTTCTGTTTCTTGTGCATACATATGAGCCGTTTTCTTTGAAAGTGATGTAAGTCCATTTTTGACAAAAAGTTAGTTAATGATGTCATACCAGATAGCATTCATTGTTGTTTTATCTGTAAACAGTTCAAAAAAAAAATCCTTCAAAATTTCCATCATTTTGTCAATATATATTTTCGTAGATAATGGAAGGTGTTTTACTTGTGTTTTACGTTAATATGGAAAGACTGGGTTCTGGCCACCACACACAGTTCTAATAAAATACATAAATATAAATACAATGAAATGCGAGCGCTTTCGAGGTGATCTACACCTCGTTCTCAAGCGGGGAAATAAATAACATATTTCGAAAATAAGAAGTGAGGTCGACCTTCGTTACCGTCAACCTTGTCTATTTCTTTGGAGACTTTTTCCGAGTTACTCTGTTACTTTCTTCTTTTTGCTGCTCATTTTAAATTTGTCATTTTTTTTAAATGGGCCTAAAACTATTCGTCAAATACTGACACAGTTTATAAAATTCTAGCATAGTAACATCCATCAGTAAGCTTCCCACAATCAAAAAACGGTAAGTACAGAACAATTTTAAGCTGAAATAAGAAATAAACAGAAAAAATGTCTGTTCGTCGGTCCATCTGTCGTCAAGATCACTCAACAATCACTTAGAAAGCTGACATTTTATTCATGATAAATTCTTTATCACGTAAATTGAACTCTTGGTCCCAAAATGGCCATCACAATTTATATTTAAGTGATTTGGATGATTGAAAACTTTTTATCCCAGGAAGCAGAAATTTTAATAGTCATTCCAGACTTATCATTGTAATGCCTCATTGGTTTATTATACCATTTGCGTTGAAAAATAAAAAGTTTTATATCAGAAATAGCTTTTCTATACATCCACACAAGGACAATAATACTCATAACAACTTAACCCTGAATGCTGAAACTTAAAGGAATTGTAAACTATCTATTGAGGTTTTTATGTAGATTAGCCAAGAACTAGTCTGATAAATAAATAAACTAGGTACTTTTAAAAAGAAAACATTACGAACTTGATACAACAATTGCGGTTTTGTTTTGAGACCTTTATTCCATCTTTTTATTTCTGACAAATTGAAAATTGTAAGAAATCGAATGACATATTCCACGATAATTAATTTTCGTGAAACAGTTTGTTAGTGTTATTTTAATAAAACATAATCGAAGACAAAAACTGCTGTGTTTTAAGTACGGGAATGTATTTTCTTATCAAAGCATTCGATTCGAGTCCTGAGGTCATCCACTCGCCTGCCTTTGTACCAGCTACAGCCCTTGATTTCACTCGACGCCGACGTCCCCTATTTAGCATTATGTGCCTCACGATTTGCCGGATCGTTAAGATGTGATCTCCCGAAACTGTATTTGCGGCACTGTCTCTCCTCTCCCTCTATAATATTCGTACATCACCTGCTTATGACTGATAATATTTGATACAAATGGTGATACGAATTTGGGAGGTTCAGGTCAGTCAATGCAAGGAGCAAAGAGATGTAAAATTGTAAATAAAAAGAATACACCTAACCCCCGAAGAACACGATTAATTGGTTCCGTGTTCTTTGAAACCGTGTTGTTCGAGACTACAAAAAATGGGATTTCGATTCAAGTGTAAAAATAAAAAATAATGAAAAAAATAACTAGATACAATTGGATAAAAATCTTTCAAATCAATAAATTGAAGAATAATTTTGGTTTAAGATTGGAAAACTATTTAAAATATAAAATATTCAGTCAAATTTATTGGGAAAAATATAATTCTAAAACACTAAAAGTATTAAAAAGGTTAAAACTTCATTAATCGCTGACGTAATTGATGAGAATAGTACTTTATATTTTTAACTACTATAATTTTATATCAAATAATATATGTATTTTATTCTTTTTCAAAAGAATTACTCGGAAATCGTGTAGTTTGAAACCGTGTAATTCGGGGGACGGTATCCGTGTTCTTCGAAACTCGTGTTCTTCTAGTACCGTGTTCTTCGGGGGTTAGGTGTAAATATAGCGTATTCCGTTAATATTCCAGAAAAATCACTCTGAAGCTTACTGAAAATCGATAGTAAATATATCTATATTTCTTCTGTAAATTTCCTCCATTTATAAAAATAATACACAAGAACATTGCTCAAGCACAAGCTGCAAATTTTTGGGTGTCTTTACTTCTGTTCCCTTTATTTAAGATTACATTATATTACAATATAAGAATATTGAAATATGAATTTAAGAGAATATCACACAATATATAAATATCATCCATGTTTACAATAGAATGGATTCTAGACCAGCGCTTCTCAAAGGGTGTGCCGCGAGAAAAAAAAAAAAAAAAGAAAACTTATTAAAATGGCAAAATAAGAAGAAATAAAAAATGGGTATTAAATATTTTCAAAAACGTTATTTATTAACACAAGAAGAATAAGTAGTGTCTGTTTTTTTGTTTTTGCGCATGCGTCAGGTCTCCTTCGATTTCATCAAAATAGGTGTGAGAAGAAATAAAGAGGGGATGTTTACTTTTTATCAGTGTTAGTTTACTAGTAGCTGCGTTCTATTTGCGCTTTTCGGGAAAGAATTATGGAAAGAATAAATACTATTGCAAAAATAACAGATACTAAAAAAAAACCCACAGATCTTAGGAAAGTGCCCATCTCAGCGTATCACCCCTTTGCGGAGTAGAATCGTCCGCGATTGGTGGTTCTCGCTTTTGGAAACGAACAGTAATACTTACAAGTATAAGTAATACAAACTGAAATGGTTAAAATTAATGAGTCAAGAATTTCTATAATTCACTGAGAAATATAGGTTTGTTACTTTTGAACAATTGTTTAATATATGGTCGAATACGTAGTAAAACAACGAAAAAGCTTGGATTGCCATGGGATATTGGGAAGAACGTTTAGTGGATCTCCGGATTGTTCAAATATCTTAAGTGTGCCGTGAAATAACAAAGATTAGAAAATGCTATTCTAGAGGAACTACAGAAGCTTCTCCCTACATTTAGTGGGACACTAACTTTTAATTTTTAAAATTCGAATACTTTTCAGAATAAAGGACAAACATACGCGTTACGTTATAGAGGCCTGAACTACAAAGACTTTTAATTGTATAAATAAGGATAGGGGGTATATAGTAAACCCAAACACATCAGCAAATTTCCAAGATTTGATATGAGGACAAGAGGCTAGATTTAAATAAAATCATTCATATGAATAAGTTTCTTCCATATTGTTATTGAAAAATGAATGAATTTCTTCCGTAGTATTAATTATTATTATTGAAAAATTGTTATT
>JAFIDM010081581.1:40136-67128 GCA_023159025.1 Thereuonema tuberculata | reverse complement strand
AATTTCAAAAAGCTGTTTCTGTGTAAGTATTAAGATTCGAATATACAAACACGTCATCAGCGGCACCTGGTGTTGAATTTTGAAACTAAGCTAAAAAAATTTTTAGAAATAACATAAAAGCGCTTTATTATAAGAAAATTGCTCTCTTTTTTAATATTTTTTTAGGTTTTTTAAATTTATTTTATTTTTTTAAATTATCTTTTAAATTATATGCTTTTTTTGCCTATATGTATAAAAATCTCTCACATATATATACATATAAAAATTATTTGTTTTATACACATACAAGAAAAATATTCATTTTACATACATACATAAAAAATTATTCATTTTACATACATATATAGAAAAATTATCCATTTCCCATACATACACAGAAAATTTCTTAAAACATACTACAAAATATTAAGAGCAAAAGATGACAGTTATCAATTCAAACTTAAAACTTCCTCAAATAGAGGATTTAATTCTAAGTTGTCATGAGATAACTTGAATGATCAAAATATAACAAGTCCTGTTTAGAAGATTAATGATTAAATAAAATATTGAATATATTTAATTTTATATTTTTTGTAGATTTGAAATTTAAATTTCTTTTGAAATCGAATAATATAAGTATTTAAAATTTTGTTAGGAAAATTATTATTTTTAAATTCATTAATGAGATAATTCAAATTATTCAAAAAATCATCTATTTTAGAGTTAATGGTAAGATATCTTCTTAACTCTTGTAAAAAGATATTTTGAAATAAATTAAAACTAACATTACTTGTAAATTTGTGAAATCTGTTTATTTTAAAAGGAAACAAAAATGTTTTATTAAATAATTGTATATGAGGCATTTGTTGATTGAAATATATTCTCAAATCCAAAAAATCCACAAATTCAGCATGAATATTGGTTTGCTGTAAGTTAATAATATTATTATAAATTTTATCTTCTATATAATTAATATTAAATTTAGTATTAAAAATAATTAAATCGTCTATATATCTAAAAATTTTAAATTGGAAAGGGAATTCAATACAAAATTGATATTCAAAGGCCAATAGAAATAAGTTAGCAAGAATGCTACTGTAGTTTACACCCATTCCAATACCTTTAATTTGGGAATATATTTCATTATTAAATTCAATATAATTATTGTATAAATTAAATTGAAGAAAATTAATAAATGTTTTAATAGGAATTTTAAATAGATTAGTAATATTAAATTCTGAAATTAAAAATTTTATTTGCTGTAATAATGAATCCAATGATATATTTGTAAATAAATTTTCAAAGTCTGCAGTAATTATATTAAAAATTTTGTTATTATTCACATAATTAATAACTTCATCATGGTTAATAATGAGCCAATAAAAATCCGGATTAATTTTACTTTTAATAATTTCATGTAATTTATTTAAAAAAATTTGTAAAATAATATTAGATTGCTTTAATATCGAATTTGTTGTGCTGCATATCATTCTAAATTTACCTGTTTTGTGAATTTTGGATTTAAAAATAAATAATTGAGATTTTTATTGATATTGATTTTCTTATATTTAAGTGTTTTAAATTGTGATTGGAATTTAGAAAAACTTTTATCTAAATTGTTTAAAATAAATTCTTTAGTTTTAGTAATTTTTAAAAAAACGGTTTGATCATTCAATAATTCCTTAATTTTTTGAAAATAAAATTGTTTTCAAATGATAGCTAAATTGTTGTGTGCCTTGTCTATAGTTGTAAAAATATATTTATCTTGATATGTTGATATAGTTTTTTTAATTTTGTGTAATTTAAATTTATAATCTATAGCATTGGTAACCCTGTCATGTGAATTAAGTTGAATGTTATTGATTTTGGATATAAGATTTTGTTTCCATTCTATAAAATTTTGATAACATAAGTTATATTTATAAATGATTTTTAGTATAAAATTGTTTATGTCTTTTGTAAATATATTAAGTAATTGTTTGTGTGTTTTGTTATTACGAAGTCTATAATTTATACCTAAATTTAAAAAATTTTTTAACTTAATATTGTCTATAAAATTTAAATTACCTGTGACGATATGTGAATTCCATTTGTATTCGTCATCATATAGTTTACAACTACAATTAAAATTTAGATTAGAACTAATATTGGTATTATAATTGCATATGTATTTACGAATTGGTATATTATATTTAAAAATAGGCATTAAGTATATATTCAAAGGAAATTTGGATCTAATAAAGAAATTAAGTATTCTACCAATATTAATGTTATCAAAAATTGTAGATGAATAATGAAATAATATTAATTCTTTATTTTTATTATCACTTGTATTAAAATTTACTTTATTTAATTTTAGACGAAATTTGATAATATCCATGATTAGATGAAGTAAATGTGTATTTTTAATATTTTTAAAGTCATAATGTTGTATTAAATATTTTAGCTTAGATTTATTTAAATGAAATAAAAATTTTTTAACCAAGGAAATCCTATCCATTTCAGAATTTTCAAAATTATTTTCCAAAGTATTAAAAAATTGTTTAAAATCCATTGTATTTTTAAAATTGAATTGAGGAAATTTAGAATATGCTTTAATATGTTGTAGATTTAAATTACCTTTTTTTACATTAAACCAATTGTATATGCAAATATTATCAATATTATTCATAACATTTATTTGAAAATAATTTTCGTTTAGGCCATATGGATAAATAGTATGATATGTAAGCATATAATGAACTTCCTTAATCAATCTTAAATTATCATCTTCAATAATATCTAATATTTGTATAATCACAGACTCTTGAAAATTATGTTTTTGGAAATGTTGAATTTCTATTGAGCTATTATAATTATTTTTTACAAATGATCTGTGATTATTTATTCGAAGATGTAATGCTGTTTTTGTTTGTCCAATGTATTTCAAATTTCAAATCTTACAAATTAAAATATATATGACAAAAGATAATTTGCATAATGGAATATGAGATTCAAAATCTTCAGAACTGGGACAAGTTTTACACCTTTTATCGTTTCACTTCATGGTAAGTTTGGTTTTGTGTTTAAGAAATTTTTGTATATATGGGAAATGGATAATTTTTCTATGTATGTATGTAAAATGAATAATTTTTTATGTATGTATGTAAAATGAATAATTTTTTTTTTTTGTATGTATGTAAAATGAATAATTTTCTTGTATGTGTATAAAACAAATAATTTTTATATGTATATATATGTGAGAGATTTTTATACATATAGGCAAAAAAAGCATATAATTTAAAAGATAATTTAAAAAAATAAAATAAATTTAAAAAACCTAAAAAAATATTAAAAAAGAGAGCAATTTTCTTATAATAAAGCGCTTTTATGTTATTTCTAAAAAATTTTTTAGCTTAGTTTCAAAATTCAACACCAGGTGCCGCTGATGACGTGTATGTATATTCGAATCTTAATACTTACACAGAAACAGCTTTTTGAAATTAATTTGGTTTTTAAATTTCAGAAAGCTGTCCGGCAAATTTTATATACATATATACATATATATATCTAATGTCCAAACTGGAAGCTCATCCTTCGAGTTTAGAAAAGCAAAGATATCAATCAATCATTTGCAATTTAAATTTAGAACGTAAAGAATATAAGAATAAAAATTAACTTATATTACTAAACTATTATAGCCGGACATTGATATGAAATTTGAAACCAAGGTAAAGAACAAATCACTGTCTGAAACTGCCAATTCAAATTTCAGTTCACCGTTTCTATGGTGATAAAACAGATTATTCGACCACCACGTCATCAGCGGCAAAATATATATATTTATATATATATTTATATTTATATATATATATATTTTTTATATATATTTATATTTATATATTTATTGCTACTTATTTTAAGGTAATTATTTAATTCTTTTGTATTATAACTCAATATTAACACAATATTTAAGATTTTGCTCTTTTTATTTTTATTTTTCATTTAAAAAATTTTTTAAAAATATATTTCGTTTTTAGGTTTAGATAATTTATTTAATTTAGTTTCTTTTTGATAGTTTAGTTTTAATTTTATTACAAAATTGGATAATTTAGCTATTAAAATAGATAATTTTTATTTTAAATTTGGATTTAGATATGATTAATTTCTGTAAGTAATAGAGACCTGATGCACTCTTTATTACTTCGATCTGTAATTTAAATTTTAGATGATTTCAATTAAATATTTTAGCTATTAATTTGTTAATTCATTCTGTGTTAATTCATTCTGTAATTCAAATTTTAGATAATTTCAATTAAATATTTTAGCTGTTAATTATTCTTAATTTTAATATTTAGATAAATTTTAAATTTTAGATAATTAAAAAATCTAAATTAAGGAGAGCAAGGTCTTAATTGTTGCGTTTTTACTAATTTTGCCGCTGATGACGTGGTGGTCGAATAATCTGTTTTATCACCATAGAAACGGTGAACTGAAATTTGAATTGGCAGTTGCAGACAGTGATTTGTTCTTTACATTGGTTTCAAATTTCCTATCACTGTCCGGCTATACATATATATATATATATGTATGTACAATACACTAATCTGATGTAGTCTGTAACAGTTCTTGAAATCACTGCTCTCAATATAATAATGAATCCTTTATATGTATTAACAGGTTACTCATCACTTATTTTCCTAATCGAAATTACTGAGAAAGATAAACTAAAACAAGTTCTCAAAGTAATTCTTTGAATACTAATAATATTATAATCTGCACGCTGCTCGGTAATAATTATACTGCAAATAATATATTAGAGATTGTTTTAAACAATATCTACAAAGTTCACGCATACGCGAAAGTTCACATCATACGCACTACAATTCAATATCAAGTATGAATGGCCTTTCCAAATTTCATCTGTGTGTATATATTCAGGCTTTTTCTTCCGTTGTATGATAATATAAATTATTCAATAAGGCAATTCACCTATCTTGTGTGATATCTCACTAACTATAATAAATGGTTGGTTAAACCGGAGAATAGGGTACAAGCCAATCGCAGTGTTCGGAGGATACATTGGTGACGGGTGGTTTACCGCTTCGGTGACCGCTAGTTGCAGTGCCCTCAGTGGATTCCTGAGTTGTGTTAATGCTTAGAATTAACGTAAAAGGTTTGTTCTTTGTTGATTTTTCCAGTTTAATGCTTTGTGTATGCCTAATTAACTGTGGATTCGCCTTTTTGCAAGAGGCGGAAGCGGCCATCCAAAAAAGTTCGTCGAAGGCTGGTACCCTCATCTGCGGTTTCACCAAATGGTTTCTTTCACCCTTGTATGAATGTAATCAATCTTTATAATCTCTGTAAAGATATTTAATAATAATTATCCTTAGGCTTTTCTGTGTTATTAATAACCTTGTATGAATAAATATACTTTCATAATTGCACTTCCTAACAAACAATCAATGTCCGATATATGTCCGATATACTCAGTCGGTATCCGTATTGCTTCGCAATTATTTCTTCTTCGTCTAAGGAACGGCATCGCACCCTCCAAAATGGAAGTAAGAAAATATTTAATTACTTACAGTTTGTCGACACTGCTTGGCTTTTCACCTTGGCGAAGCTGCTGCGTTGACAAATATTCGTTGGGATTCCACCTATCCGTTTCGATGCACACTTGAGCTTAGCTATCGATTAACACTTGACTTTTCGTTGAACTTCAAACATGGCGCTAAAATGTCACACTTCTGATTTCTTCTTCCCATAATGCTTTGTGGAAAAGTTCATCTGCTCTGGAACTAATGACGCTTGTTATCCATATATCCAAAGGAATCCTTCTCAATCCAAATTTGTAAATAATTATGAGAATACTTCAGCTTGAAATAAATACACTTTTACATTTAATTCTTCAAGAGTTCTGGATAGAATAATTACTCGAAGTAATTTAGTTACTTATTTGCGTCAATGTCAGCTGCGTTATAAATATCAATTATTTCGTGTTATACGAATAATAATTGGAACGTGAAAAACTTCCTTCCTTAGTTGAAATAGTCTTATACTAATTCTCTAAGAATCCACTTAATTCTTTTAAAAGTTCTTCGGATAAGAATCGCTCCAACGCACCTTAATCCTAAATGGCTCAGTCCAAATTTCACTTCGCTTTATTTGAACTTGCTGAGGGTTCGCCTATCTTAGTCTTCACTTATGACAACGGTATCCCTTATTCTTCTCAATAATCCTTGCTTCGTCTATCATAGTTAGACTCGGATAGCTTCGGGGGTTGATGTATAATTAAATTTCCATTGATATCGTCCGATCAAATTTAATTACTCTTCTCATCTTCACACGCAAATGGATTTGTTGACTTTAACTCAACTAATGAGTTAAATTCACATTTCAATGGAGTCATAATTCAACTTAATTGAATTAATTTAATAAATCGACCTGGGTTACTGTTCAGTGGATTATCCTTGCTCATATCTATATTAATAATCAGTTCTAAACTGGTTCTAAATCTTTTATCGATTCTCAACCGAATCTACTCACTTCTCGTTCCCTAAGAATACTTTTCTTTACTTTCAAATGAGCCAGTCTATTCCTCTGCTTTATGACGTTTCTTTGCGTTACGTAGTACCTTCATTTCCATATTCAAATCAGGACTACTCACATTCATATTAAGGAAGAGAGATATAAAAAAGTAAATAATCTTAAAAAAAAAAAAAAAAAAATTCTTTTCAAGCATTTTTAAACTTTTCTTACTTTTCCTTTTACTATAACTAATTAAATTATTCTAATAGAAATAATTTAATATCCTAGCACATGTATACTTTTGTAAGTTGTCATTAATCAATATATATTTTCATTCTTTCCTTAACTAATTGCTTTCTAAGTTAGAGAAATAGTTGTAAAAGATTTTGTCTTTTTTTTGCGAAAAATGAATTCCTGTCCATTCTGACATTGTAGTCTTTAAACTCAAAATTTTATAAACATTCTAAACTCTTTAGTTAAAAAATAATACTTTATGGTTATCCTAAAAGAGAAAAATTGCAATGAAATTTTTAAAAGCTCTTAAATGATTCACTTTGTCATAAATTCTTAATGTAATTTTTGAAGTGAAAATAAAATGGTGGAAGGTCATTTCAGATATGAGAAATAGATTAAAACTATCTCGCCGAAAATTACTGTGAAAGAACTGTTTCTTAAATTTTACAGAATTAATTTTTTACTTTTCTGCAATATAAGCGTGTCTAATCCATTTGCAAGAAAGATGATGCTCATAATGTTACTTTGTTTGTCTGTCTGTATGTCCTGCATGACTTCATGAAACGTAATGTTTACAGATAACTATTGGTGCCAATCAAAATAATATGTTTGAAGTCCAAAGGGATTCTTTTTAATAAAGTAGTACCAGACACACATTTTTGTAAACTATACATTCGAATCTAAACATTGAGATGCATTTGTTAGAGATTAAATATAATTGACATTCTCAGAAATGGAAATTTTTTTGTTTAATTTCAGCCAATATTTTTATTTAAAAATAAAAATAGAATTATTGCTGTTTAATACAAAAGTTCATTTTGAGGTTAAAAGAGCAAGTCTCCTGTACCAAACCAAAGACTTTGGAAGAACTTGAAGGGCGAATACGAGAAGTTATGTCTTACATTCCACGAGAGTTCCTGCTGAAATCAGTTGACGCGATTCCTGGGCTGCAAGAGAAGCTGGTAGCGAAATCTGGTGTCCCTATATAGAATGTTAAATAGAACCTCATGCTACACGCGATCCTCTCTTATCCATTTGTTATAGATAATAAATTATAGTTAATAAATAAATTAGACGTATTTCAAAATAGGGAGTTACTTTTCAATCTCCCTGTATATTTCGATCCCAGTTCATTACGCTTTGTTGAGAGATATTGGGCGAATTTTAAAACGTTGTAATAAAGAGATTACTGCAATAATTCAAAATACTATTACGCGATTTGTCAAATACAATATTCACGATAATAATATGGCTATCCATAAAAATAACAGCATTTATGTTATTAAATGTATAAATGAGCCCTGCCTCAATAGAGCAAATCTAGACGCCCCTTAGGGATTCGTTTAAAGAAGCAGATGAATCCCATTAAAAAAGAGAATGATAACTATGATACGGCGACCCACGATTAAGAGAAAGAGCGTTATTTTCGTAAATCTCTTATTTTTAAGAGAGAATGTACACATCACTTGCTTAAATGTAAAGAATTGCTTCTACTATTAGTGAAGAAGTCATATAATAACAAGCTTTCATTTTGATAATATAGACTCAACCGTATAAATGACTTCGATTGGGTTAGAGGTTTTTTTTCTTATTTTATTCTGTTCTACCAATGTTTTTGCTTCTATTGCGGTAGGATTTAATGCCTTTGTGGTTTGACTAGGGATAACTACCTGCACAATCGACTCTAACTTATCCATGGTTTCATTGACTGTTATCTTCTTTTAAGTAGTGCTATCTCTAATTGTTCTTTAGGAATATTGGAGAATTGGCACCGCTAGGGACTTCAACCTTGTTCAACGCGATGCCAGTTACTTTAAAATTTATATTTTAGTTTTTTTAGTCTCGGACTGTTTTAAAAAGTTTTCATTTTAATTCCATAAGTAAAAATTGTTTATCTCAGATCATGAAGTTACCAAAGTTAAATAATTACACTTTTATATCATTAAAACGATAGAACGCCGTGCTGGCGTGGCCGTGCGGTTTAGCCGGCGGGCTGCCGTTGTGGCCGATGCGCCAGCACCCGGGTTCGAATCCCGGTGGTGGCATGGCTGTTTCTTTCTTCTTCTGTGTTTCGTCCGTTTCCCACCTGGGACTTACTATCTCAGGGTTATCCTGGACGGGGTATAATTCTCGTCCCCCCTTTCTTGAATTTCACTAGCCTCGTCCTGACGTTGTCAGGTTGAGCTAGTTACGTGGTCCCTAGTTGGCCAAAATCGATAAAAGGAAGGAAAACGATAGAACAACCAGATTACAATGTTAGACAAAGAATATATATGAAGTAATAATAGACAGCGATAACATATATGAAGTATTAAAAATCTTTCCAGTTATTATTTATTCTATTGATTTATAAACCTTTAGATCCAATATTACCTTAAGAATCAATGTTATGCCTACTTTCGTAGTATCGAGAGGCAGTGCAGCTCAAGTGTGTGTATGTAGTTTAGGCAGACCGATTAAGTATTAAATACCCATAGGCAATTAGATATCAAATACGCAAATACATGAACTACATTTATCGTGTTCTTCTCCTCGTGTCCTCTTTCCTCTAATTAAAAGATTAAATCAAATTTATTTAATCTTTTGCTTAATGTTTTAATTATCGTATGTTAGAGTATATGTTTCACTTAATGTCATATCACTTTTTTATCGTCTTTTATCCTCTTGAATATTTTTTTCCTGAGTATTTTTTTCTTGAGTATTTTTATCCTCTTGAATATTTGAAGCTCTTTCATTATTTTAAGCGAATTAATTAAAGGGGAACATATATGGAATTTTGTTTTGGTTTATATTTACTGCACATTTCGATTTAAAAACAAATATCGGATTTTGGCTTCTTAAAAAAATCAAATAGTGAATAAATCTAAAGCAAAACATTTGAAGAATAAGTACGATTTAAGTTCTTTTATTGGTGATGTGGAAGTCCTGTACAAGTACTAGAAATAATTACTAGATCTAAAATATGTTCGAATACATCACCGTATCTCATATACGGAGATCGACACTGGGATCTATTATTGGGGTCATCTGATGCATTTATTACATTATTTATTAGAAATTAACAGAAAATGATAAAATTCTTCTTAGATTTAAAATATAATAATGATATCTTGAATCCTATCTTTCTCTTTACCAAAAAGAGAAACATCTTTGAAACAAGGACAATGCTTACAGAATTCAGCATGTCAAGCAATCATCGAGGCATTTGTATTGATATTCTTACATGCATAAATGTGTCCATATTTAAGTTTTGTTACATTCGCCAATATAGAAACACTTTTGTTGTAAACAAGATAACTTGTAGATTATTCTATACGAATCCCGCTTCACAGGACCTCTGTTACAATTAAAGTAAAGTTTATGATTTAAACAAAATGTTGGAACTATGTCGGTGTTTCGGAATTTTCTTTTTATACTGTGTTCTCGTTGTGGGATGAAAGGTAATACAATATAGCTTTTTACTTTTACTTTTTTTATTTTTTACTGTTTATGGAGTTATTAGATTGAAGGTTGTTAATGTCGGAAAAAAAATTAAAAGATTTTTTTATTGTTATATTTTGTTTTTTGTTTTTCTTATTTGCCAATGCCCCTAATCTTAGAAGTGAATCTATTGGCCTCAACAAGGGGCGAGAAATGTCAGCATTTATCCGACGAAACGTTGCCCAGGGTACGCCATAGGAAGCAGCTCACGCTTTACCCGCAGAAACGGACAAAACACAGAAGGAGAAAGAAACATCCATGTCGACGCCGGGATTCGAACCCAAGTTCCGACACATCTGACTTTCCACTTAATTTTACAAAGCGTTAATGAAATTACTAAGTTTTAAAGGATTTTATTTTGCTTTAAATTTTTTACCTCTATCTTCTGAACTAATTTTCCTGTCATTACTAATATTAATAGGAATCTTTATTATAACATTCTATTGAAACCCAACTTTCATAGTTGTCGAGTTTTTATTAGTGATGAAAGAAATCGAACAAGAATTCCTATTTTGACTAAAACTCTTCTAAAGAATCTTCTGACGGATTTCATCTTCCATAAAAGAAACACAAGAAACATACATCTTCATCAAATACTTTCTACATTTCTGTTTTTTTATCAAAAATCTTCAGCGGGAACACTACATAAAATAATAGGACAAACCAACGTTCTCCTTATTAATAACTAACAAAATTTGAAATAAACAATCATGAACGTAAAATAAACAAGAATTAAGCAATCATGAACCTGAAAACAAAATAAACATTTTTCCATAAACGATTTTCATAAAGTATACAAAAATATCAAAAATATAAAAATATAAAACAATAAACCAAACAAACGGACAAATAATTTAACTATCATTGACTCCTAATTTAGCTTTTTACTTTTTGTTTTTCTTCACACATATTTTAAGTACAACAAATGACATATAATTCACTTTTTAAACTTTCTCTTTATTCATGCAATTACTCCAATTATTAAAGCAAGATTCTAACAAAAACCTTTCTGTATCATCTTGAGTCTCATAAATAATATTTAGTAAAGGGGCAGGGTTGTGATTAAACTTAAGAACATGGTCCGCACAATCTGATATACCATTTTTCTTATTTCTAGAAGCTCTAACATGTTACGTTTACGCAGGCTCTTTAAGTGATCTTCCGCCACTTCCTATACAAATTTCTACATAATCCCTGCATTCTAACATCTAAATAACCCACATTTTAAGTAATATATTACATTCAACTTTACTTTTAACCTTTTTCGTTTTGAACAAATTATTACCTTTGTAGTAGACTATTTTAACATTATTTTCCACACATACTGCTCTAATCTTTTTAGCGATGTTAATACCAATAGGCTGTTTTAAAAATTTATTCTCTTGATTCACTTCTTCTTTAGGCTATCTTTAACCACAATCATACTTTTGCTTTTAAAGAATTTATTAATATTCGTTTTAATAAACCTTTTAGGATATTCATTCATCTCTAACGTTTCTTAAGATCATCTATTTTTACTTTCCATAATTTACTTTTTTCAGTATAATTTATCAATCTTTTTAAATTGTTCAAATTATGGTTTTAAAATTTAAAACTTTTAAAATTAAAGTTTAAAATATGCTTACTCTGTTAATTTTTTTTGGTAATGTTCATTACTCAATGTAATACCTTTATTTATAAGTAACTCATATAAAAAAAGATAAGTTTCCATTAATTTTTTTTTCATAATTAAATTTCAAATTTTGATTAAACTGAATTTCCATGAGTGAAGAACTTAGCAAACTGCCTCTCTGTTCCTTCGCATAACACTAAAACATCATCCGCATACCGCAAGTAAGAATAATTAGCTAAATTCCAATTTAGGATATAGTTATCTTCTAACCAATTGAGATAAAAATTACAAATAGTCCCCGATATAGTGCTCCTCATCCGGAAACCTTCTGATTGATAATAAAACTTATTACCAAATCTAAAATACTTTTTCAAAAGCTAAATTAAGACTCAGTGATTGTAAAATTCTTTTCCGTTTGCTTGGTTTATTGTTTTATATTTTTAATTTTTTGATATTTTTGTATTGTTTATGAAAATTGTTTATGAAAAAATGTTTTTTTGTCTTCACAATCATATTTCTTTAATTCATGTTTATTTCACGTTCATGATTTTTGATTTCATATTTATTTCACGTTCATGATTGTTTATTTTAAATTTTGTTAGTTATGTATAAGGAGAATCTAATAACTAATAAATTATTTTCTGTTAAGTTTCTCCTGTTATTTTAAGTGGTGTTCCGATAAAGGTTTTGGATAAAAAAAAACCCAGAAATATAGAAAGTATTTGATTAAGATATAGGTTTTTTGCGTTTCATTTATGAAGATGAATTCCTATTTTGATTGGAAACTAGGCCATCCCCTGTGTACAGATTAATCGATAGAGATGTTTGAAGAAGAGATATGTTGAGATGGATGTTCGATGATATAGATGATATATAAAGTCATAGCTTGTATCGACATTCTTGGTGACGGATTGATTGAGACCATTCTTTCGAGTGAAAATAATCAAATTCTGATGACTTGTGACTATAGACATACAGTTGTGCGTAAGTGAAGACATGTTGTCGAAATAGATGACAACTTTATTTAGAGTCTGTCCTTGAGCTTTATTGATAAACATCGCAAAAGAAGGTCTGATCGGAAATTGTCTTCTCGTATAAGTGAATGGAAGTAGATTATCGCTTGGTTGCATAGCCATCCTTTGGATGAAAACAAAGTCTCCTTTGTGAGTTCCTGTTATAAGCTCAACTTCTATGAGATGATTATCGAATGAAGGGCATTTAAGTTGAGTTCCATTGCAGTGTCCTAACTTGGGATTGATATTTCGCAACAACATTATTGGAGATCCAATCTTCAATGACAAACGATGTTGAGAAATACTGCTGAGATTCAATGAGTTCAGATACTCAAGCGGATAGAGATGTTTGTGTTGTGGATTATCAGAAGTAAAGATTTTAATCGCACTTCAGTAATCTCTAGTCTCTCCTTGTATTCTTTGACTTATCATTCGATTGATGTTATCAACAAACTTGTTCTTCGGAGTGAGAATTGTCCATTCATTGATTTTAGGGTAAGATATTTTCTATGAACTGGTTAAACTGTTCATTTACTCGGCATAGATTATGAGGCAATGTTATAATTCATTCTTTATGTGGTTCTCGATTGTCTCCGATTCTGAGCAAATATTAGTCAAAATTTCTCTGATTCTAGTCATCTTGGTTGTTGACACGCATATTTAATGTTCGATTCTTGACTTCTTCGACTGGCAGCTCGTGAACAGTAAATATCACTGAGCAATAAGTCAAAACCAGTCAAAATTATAACAAGTTACGTATGTTTGTCTGTCTTACGTAAGCATTCCTCTGATCCCTTGCCCTCTTGTCAGCAAAAGTAAGCAAAGCTTTAACCCCCTCCCCCCTTGAATCTTAGGCCGCTGACACACTAGAAATTTTTCACTTGAAAACCGCAGGACCATAAAAGGGTTCTTTTAGCCTCCGGGAGTTTACTATTAGGGCATAATTGGCGCGTGTATCGTACTTCACGCACCAGTTAAAAATAGTTTAGTTTTCTCCCTCTATTGTATGGACATGCGTTCGCATAACTTTATTTATAATTTCTAAATTTATATCTTCATTAAATATAAAATGTATCTATATAGAGCACAAACAAGAAACACGCACAAATTATAATTATTGGTATATTTAATTATATACCAATTATATAATGGTATATGATAATTATATAATGGTATACAATGATAAAACCTACAGGCTTTAAACATTTAAAACATTTAATTATTTAAAACATACATGATTAATTTCGATTGCTGCACGCAGTTCTTATCAAATGTGTAGAAACAATAAAAATCTCCCAATATATACAGAAAAGGATGTTTCGTCGTCCAAGAAAAGGCCAATCGTGGACAAAAAGAAAATACGTTAATTCTCTTAAATGAAATTCCTGTTTTGCAATTTATCACATTAGTATTATTTTTCTAAAAAATATTATTGATCTTGCATTAATTATAAAGCAATTGTTACTACATTATGATAAAAAACTATTTCTGTAATTAATAGTGATTTTTTATAATTAATCACATTCTGGAAAACATAGGACATTTTTTTAATACTGTAATGCAGCGGTCTGCAACCTGCGGCCCGCGAGGCATCTTGGAACGATTCTCTTTTGATTTATTTTATTTATTTTGATTTCATTTGAACTATTACAATAAATGTCGTAAAAGTATATAATTAGCGTTTTATTTTTAAAACTTAAATATTTGTACACAAATATTATAGGTTTACGCAGTATACTATAATGTAATGACGTATAGCCCAAGTGCGGTCCGCATTAATCCCCACGTAAAATATTTGGCCCTCTTACAACAAATGGTTGCCGACCGCTGCTGTAATGGTTTATTTGATTATTGATTTTTTTTTTTTTAGAAATGGTAATTTTCATGGCTGTGTTTTGCAATTTTGTGCCTTTGAGCATTATAGCTGGTAGAGGGTGTACTTAAGACAATAAATATTATTTGTGGATTATGAGACCACCCTCCAGTGAATGGAATGTGTTTTATGTATGAGCGACTTGTTTGTAAATTTAAAATTAATTTATTTAGTTTAATTTTTGTTATAATATCAATCGCAACTAAATATAGACATTTACTGAAAGACCGTCTGTCAGCCTCCAAATGGAATTCTAGGTTTTGCTTTGAATTTATAAAAATAGTTAATTTAAATGACGGAAATCTTAGCCTCCGTAGTTTCCAAATTTGCTAAGATAGATAACTTTCTAAGTAAAAGTCTCCAAAGGCATCATACTTAGTTTACCTCAAGGTCATTTCTTAACTACTTAGCATGATAATCAAATTAAAATATTTTAAATATAAAACAACACAGAAGTAATAACGATTAACAATACAAGTTTATTTAAAATTGATTAACTACAAATGCTGTATTTACAATGCTGTTAATGATTTACGATGAAAAAAAAATCAAAAACAAGCAAAAAAAAAGGTATATTTACTTTATATATAAGTAAATATTAATATGTAATGGAATTTAGGTGATGTTAAAAAAAAATGGAATAAAATACATCATCTCAAAAAAAATAAATAAAAAAAAATAGCAATCCTTCTCAGCTATTCAACTCGTAAAGTTTTATTTGAAATATCTCAAGTTATTTTTTTTTCAATGTAATAAAGCCCATTATAAGTTACGATAGGACATTATTAATCTAATAAATATTCCTCCAATCCATAACTTCAATAAAATCACACAAAAAGTAAATCAGTTTAAAAATAAATATATTTAACTATCAAAGCAAATTATATGAAACATCTAAGTTATAATATTTGGTTTGGTCAATTTTAGGAAGAGCTTGCCTGAGGGTCTGAAAAATAAATTTTTCTATGTGAATGCAGACGCTGTAACTGAAACACGTATGTTCTATTTTGGCTGAAGACTTTTTTATTGCCTCGCAAAATGGAACAGGACCAATCTATCTACTCAGTAAAAAATTTCACTTATTAAAAAATTTTAGGTGCGAATGGGCTAATTCTAGCAATACACTCTAAATTCTTCTCTTTCAGAGGGGAGGAGCCAAACAGCAGACAGCAAGCAAAGGGTGATTTTTGTAGTTTCAAGTGCGACAGCACCCTAATAAATAGAGAGAGAAAATCACAACTGGACAACAAATATGCCTTCGCACATTGAATCAACATCAACGGTAATTCCGAACAACTGTTTATTCTTATTAGGAATCATCAGCAGAATTTACCCTTGATGCTTAGCTACATTGCGCGAAAGCTTTACCTAAAAGCATTTTCGATCCCGGGAATTGGCCGCCGAGATAATGTGCGAAGGCATGTTTTTTGTCCGGTTTTGATTTTCTCTCTCTATTTATGAATAATTACAGACGTTAAATTTGCTTTTCATTGAACTTATGATGTTTCTTGTTTGTAATTAAATTTCTTAGTGCCTTTCAGTGAAAGAACAAGGGTTTAATACTGTAAATTTTACAGGATTATTTTTTATTTGATTGTTTTCTTATCTTGGCGGCCCATTCCCGGGATCGAGAATGCTTTTACCTAAAGCTTTTGCGCAACTGAGCCAAACATCAAGGATAAATTGTGCTGATGATTCCTAAGAAGAATGAAACACCAGTTCAGAATTCCGTTTATGTTGGCTTAATGTGCGAAGGCATATTTGTTGTCCGGTTGTGATTTTCTCTCTCTATTTATGAATAATTATGGACGTTAAATTTGCTTTTCAGCATCCTAATATTTAGGTAATACTTGAACAGATCCTTGTTGGATTCAAATTGCACTTTGAAATTTTCAGTTCATCTAATTTTCCTTTGACTTAACTTATAATGAATGCGGTTTTATATATAGAAGATAAATGAATCATTAAATTTACACGAAAATTTTAAAATTGAAAGCATTGCTTAACAGGTCAATTCCGTTTGTAGTTAAAATAATCTAACATTTAAAAATGTTTCTTATACACTTAATAAAGATATTTACAATTAAAAACAAAGACTATTGTTTTTAGGACGGTTTTGTCCTACCACAAAAAACACACGATCATCATCAGTTTATAGTTAACATAAAACCTTGTGCAGTTTGCAATTTCTCAAGCACTTGAGTTGTTAGTTATTGATTAGAGCTCATTTTTATTGAGATCATTATTGACCTCAACTCATTTATTTAAGTTTAAAGTACAATTTTAAGTGATCCCTTCATAACCCTTTTAATAAGCATACATTCGAATTTTGCACATTCGAGTGCCTCTGAGTAAATTGGTTGCATTGGATCGATGATACCAGATTCATACACATATAGTGGATCCACTAGAGATCATCAAACTAATTTATCTGAAACGGTCAATTTCGCAACTAATTGTAAAACCCAAGTGGCCTGAACTGATAGTCGGTTATTCCCCAACTTGATGCCTTGGAGAATCGAACGAGATATGACTAATAGGCTTCCCATTTCTGGTTTGAATTGTAGATGTCTGTAAACACGCATACAGACACATGGAAACCATATTAGCTCCATCTACGGAGTCAAAGAAAATAAAAGTTGATAACCAATATTTAGTGTATTTTTAACTCCTACGAAAATTTCTTATCTAATAATCGTGTACCTTGAGTATCTGTGAGATTCCCTTTCCCTGAAGAAGATTTATTAACTGAAAGTGTTTGTATTAGGCGTATGTTCAACGTCGTGGAGGGAAACCGAAAATGCTGGAGGTTCATTTTTAAACTGAGGAGGTGGGTGGAGACCAAAATAATTGTTCTCTTAATTTTAAGTTGATCTAATCTAATTTGGTATCAAATTTTAAAGAAACTCGTCGATCTGTTTCAAAGTGACGTCAAAATACATAAAATTACAGAACTTAAACTGAGAAATTGGAATTAGATTGTCCTTGGATAGTCTATCCTAAAACTTGCATGGAAATCGAGCTGAATTCCTTGTTAGAGAAACCATGTTAAATACCGGAAATTTATATTAATAAGTTGTTAGGCTTCTTCGTAGATTTTTCATTTCATTGTTATTTGATTTCACGATCTTTAGAAATCAATGTCTATTAATCCGAAATTCTGTGATTGTGTAAAAAAATGTAAAGATTGAAATCAATGAAATTCTAATTTTCGTTAGTAGCTTTGCTTTTAATATTCTAATGCTTTTTTTTTCTGTGCGTATTTGTTTTTTTTTTTGTAATTTTTGTTTATTATATCATATATATTAGTTAAGTCAGCGTTTCTCAACCTGTGGGGTGCGCCTTCCTAGGGGGGGGGGGGGGGGGTAAAATCAAAAGGGGGGCGGGGGTATTGCGGAAAAAAATTTTTTTAAAAAAATGTGGGTGTGGGTTTTTTTTTTTTTTTTTTTTTGTTCGAACAGATAAGTTTGGAGGGTTTTTTTTCAGGGGGGGGGGGCGCGATGAGAATTGTTATTGAAAATTGGGTCGCAAGTACTAAAAGGTTAAGAAACACTGAGTTAAGTCTTAATTATGTTAAAACTATTGCTACAGTAGATTTTGTAATTTATCTGACTAAAACTTTGGAATAAATAAATTCATCTATTCTAAAGCCAAAACTATTTTTCATCTTTTTTGGAATTTCAAAACATCTCAGCCAACATAATCTACCACCTGTATTCTCTGTAATCATTTTATATTTATAAAAATTCTTTAAAATTGTAGGGGTGGAGAAGCGCGCGATATCTTGGATAAACACGGCGCAGTACCCTGGAGCTGTTATTAATTAAACCTTAACTCCGGCAGAGAACTTACGAATAATATAATGCACCAAGATGACACTTATGTGTAACTAACCTGTTGTAAATAAAAAACAAAGCCAATACATTTAAAACAAATCTATGTATATATTCTTTCAAAAGTTCTTGTTACAAAAATATGTTTACTTTAATCACTTGCACGAATTCACGTCTTATGATACGAAGTATCTCATGTTAAAGGCATGTACAATACTCTTCTTAAATGGACGTTTAAAAGTCTCTTTCTGTCAACTTTGTGTGTACTTGTATTATCGCCCTAAATCTTTACTTGTGTCTTGTGATGTGACCTTCTTGAGTAAATAACGGTATTCTTGTGTAATGGCCCGTCCGTGTGAACAAATCAAAGGTTACTTACAATATCTTGAAGTTCTAATATCTTCCTTCTACTCGTCCGGTATTGAATAGCCTTCTAGGAATACTTGACGTTGTCTTCCTATTCGCTGACTTTCGAACTCCGTTGAAGATAAGCATTCGAATCAGGTAACTTCTTAAATAATTCTTAATTCGAACGAACTTCCAATCTGCTTTCCAGCATGTACCTATTATGTTTCTGTGCCACTTACTTTCAGGATCAAGGAATATTCAGCTTTCATATTCCCTTGCATCTTATAACGAGATAACTTTAGTATACGTTCATGTTCGTTATCATCTACCGCCATTTTTCATTCTTCTCGATTCACATTACATCAACAACCAAACTCTATCGTCACACGAGTTCATTCTTTAACAATCGATACTGCATCGCATCGAGTGTATCACTCTTTTATTGTTCCGTTGTTCTTTTGTTTTAATCTTCCAACTTAGATTATTTACAGAAAAATATTGACTAATCTTTGAATTGCATTCCGTTTGATATATCTCTGGAAATAATTCAGGTAAGTATTTCAATTCAAACCTACAATAATGACATTGTGTATAAAATTTTCTTCGAAATTCAAGATTCTATACTTACATCTTATTTCATTTTACTTTCTGCAGTTTGATTTTTGTAATTTATGTAAATATTATTAAAAATTTTATGTATTAATTTATTTATTTTATATATCTGATGTTTTGTTAAACAATGCCAACAATCGAAACCGTAATTCAGTACCGAATCAAGAAGTGATTTATTTACAATAAGTTTTTGTTTAAATTGATATTTGTTTCTTAGGTAATAAAACATAAAAGTGAATGTATGTAATCGTTTGAGCAAATAGTTAGATTGATTACTCCAATTGTAGTTAATCACCTAAATATTTGTAACTATCAACAAAATCTATACTAGGATAGTTATAGTTATTAATTTTAATGTTATTACTGTTTAGACTATTACTGCAAGAGTTAACATGAAATTTAAAATGTAAGTTTAAGTTTTATTTGTTAAAGTTATCAGAATTATCATTCTCATGCTTGAAAACATAACATATTGGTCTCTTAAGAACTCTCCAAAGAACTCTCCTAAGTTATTCTAGAGATTATAGATCTTATTTTATTAATAGATGAGAGTAAACAGTTAGAACAAAACTAAGCTTGGAAATTCTTTTTTACAGGAATTCGTCTTCCATCTTTGGAAGGTAAGTTAAAAGAAAAATAATTCGGAGTTAAAGAAATCGGGAAATATTAATCATGGGTTTCACATATTAAAAATAAGGATTCTTCTTGATTTAGATAAATAATTTTTTGTAAGTTTGTAGCAAAAACACAAACCTTTATTTCAGTTACAGAAAATTTACTTTGAACTATGAAGTTTTAATCATTATTAAATGAACTCTTATTCATCTTTAAGAAAAACTTGGATTCAACATCGAGGAATCCATTACTACGTGAATTCCGCCAAATAATCAAGTAAATATTTCGAAAAGATGAAAATTTTTGAAGGTAAATGAAAAACAGCAAACAGCTATATATACTTAATTTTGTCATGTACCCATTCGTCCCTCAGTGATCGAAAATTAGAAAACTGAAAGTAGATTGTTAGTTCAAGACAGAAGTCAGATATTGAAGGTATTTTCGTATTCCTGCTACTCAAAAGCCTTGAATAGGCCTCATCAATCGCTTCTCGTCTTCCTGTCATTGCTACTTCTTCCAAATACATTTAACTCCTGTAGCAGGGAATAAAGAGAGATCCAAAAAATAATTTCACTTAAAGATATCGGAAAATATATAAATATAAAGATAGCAATGGGCTTCACGTAATTAATTTTTTTAAATTTAGATTAATATTTTTCTAATATCTTCTGATACTTAAATAAATAATTTTAAAACCATCATTTTCTTCTATCTGTTTTTCCGTATGTGATCGAAGATTAGGAAACTGAAACAAGATTGATATTTCAAACTGGCTAGACAAGGGTGTTTTTTTAATTTACTCCCTGTCCATCTGAAGGGAAAGAATAGGCCTCTTCAGTCGATTCTAGTCTTCCTGTAGTCTTTTTTAAACACATATAACCCTGTGGTAGGCAAAGGAGAACTGTTAGATTGTTCTCTCTAAATCTCCATTAACTAAGATGATAAATAGAATGAAAAATTCAAGATAATTCAAAATATTCAAATATTGCAAAATATTTGAAGTCAGCCCATTTTTTTTTACTGCAGAGCAAGAATATATTTAAAAAATATTTAAAATTTATCGTGAAAATAGAAGGGTTGGTGCAAATGTGGAAGCATGAGGATAATGTGGAACCTCCAGTATTTGGCTTGTAGAGTGCTGCGCTGTAGTGGAATGAGCGGCAAATAGTTTTAATTGTTTATCGTTATCCCAGTAAAAGCGCTAGCAGTCAGTGGAGCAGTGGACATTGTGGTAGTGCGTCAAGTTATGTTGTCGAGTTTTTCAAAACTTTTGAGAGGCAAGTTTTATTTTATTATGCAGTCTATCTGTCTCCTAGGTAACATAATTAGTATCATGCAGTTAATAAAGGGACGTACATAGAAGATACTGACGGTTTTAAATCAAACCTACACCAATAGTTTCTTAATATAAATTTGTCAAATTCAAAATGGCTAATGTGTGGGTAATGTGGAAACATGCACTTGTGGGTTTTGTAGAAACGTTTCCACAATACCCATATCGGATGTAATGTTTCTAATGTGCTAAGCATTTTTATTTCAGATGACACATTCGTGAGAAACCAAAAGCCATTTTGAAGAAGTGGGATGCAGAAAACATGACTAAGGCTGCAATAGCCGTTAGGAAAAAGAATATGGGATTAAGAAGAGCAGTTAAAGAGTTCAAAGTGCCTCAGACGACTCTTCGGAGATTTGCATGTTCTGATATGTCACTTGAAGATTGTGTTTCTTTTGTATCAGAAACGTGTTTAAAATAGTTGCTAAGATAGTGTTACTTTATTCAAAATCCTTAATCTATACTATTTTTAGAGTGTTTCCACATTACCCACACTTTTTATAGTTTCCTAAAAATGTTGTACAATCAAAAAATTAATTTTTACTCTTTTAAAATTACCTTTTTATATTTATTAGTATTATTTTTACATGAAAGAGATTACAAGATAAGTTTAGGTAAATTTTCAGCAAAAACAAACAAAAACAAAAAAATATGTATTAAAAATACAAAGTGGGTTTCCACATTTGCACCACTTCCTGTACTAAATCATTACAAAATACTGAACCACTACAGAATTTTTAAAAGTAAAAAATAATTGTGACAAAGTAAATAAAAGAAGACAATTCATGTTTTTTTAATAAACGCAAAATCAATTTGGAATCAAATAGAACACCTGCACTGTGGTACAAGCGACACTACTTTAGATTGGTGCCAAAACTAGTCATAGATCTAAATTTAGTCTAGATTGGCGCCAACGGAAAGCCGTTCTAATTGAAAGGTCAAGTACAATTTCAAGTGATGCTAGCATTGAGTTCATTTAGTAAATCTAGATCTGATTTCGCACTATTCGGACAGCTCTAGTAAGTGGCCGCAGAGGTTACCGTATTAGTTCTCAACGTAATCGATTAAGTAATTCTACACACGATTTTTGTCTATTTGCCATCATTTTGCTGTCTCTCTCTCTTTCAATGGCTTTCTTAACCTGAAATAACATAAAACAGAATTAAAATTCTTATAAATTCCTATAATTGTTTCTTATAATTTCTTTTCATTAAAATGAAGCTTGTTAATGCGTTCTTTGAAAGAGCACAGAAATCATTCAGGTATTTTCTTCTTCATTTCCTAACATCTGATGTTTAATGTACATTTTAATTTAAATTTTTTGTATATTGTTTAGCTTACATTAAGAAGTTAAAATACAGTAATTTCTGAATATATAAATATAGTTATATTCTGAAATACAACATGTGAATTTTTTAATGCAATTAGAAAATAAAAAATACTTTTTAATCGTTTAAAAGATTTTCATTTATTTCTGAGGGAATTTGTTTTTATGTAAATTTAATCAAAAGCTTTAAAGAAGTTGCTTCCAATTTAAAATTTTTAAGTTCATTTTAACGGTATGAAAAGAAAAGCACAATATTTGCAAAAAAGTAATGGAGAATTCAGAGATCACTGTCTTGTTATTGTTTTGCGATTATATCTCGCAAAATAGGTTCTATTCTGTTTGTATCACAACCAGAAAAAAATGGCGAAGAAAGAAGCGGACAATTAGGAAATTCTTCAATTTTAGAGACTGTATTTCAGTCTTATAAATTCACAGGCTTTCTAGTAAACAAAAAAGAAGAAAACAAAAGCTACATCTCCCGATTTGCTACTCAAGTTTGTAAAGTTGTTAACTGGGACACTACAGTTCAGTTCATGAAAGAAGAGTTTTGATGACATAATTTTCTTATAGATTGATGTTTCCAGAACGTAACAGCGCCATCTATTGCTAAAAGCTGTAACTGAATCTTATCAACATTACGAAAACATTCTTTTTTTTGTATTTTCTACATTTACGAATAATAGTAATATTTAAAAGGGAAAGAATTACAAACGTTCCACACTACTCCCCTTGCTTGGCTATGCAAAGTTTGTCCTTTCTTGGTAACTCTTATGCGATCACAAAACGACGCCATCTTGGACTGACTGCTCGGAGTTCAAGTTGATGACGTCATGACTGGTTACGTTTGTTCCAGACAAAGCGATGCTATGTAATGATCGTATATGGCAAACCCTTCTGTTTTGAAAACTACAATAGTATTGGTTGGAACCCAGTTATTATTTATTGAACCGTTTTAATTCAAAGGCTCAAGTGTAATTACAAGCGACGCTCGTATTGAATTCATTTAGTACACCTATGATCCATTTTGCACCTGAAAAACTCTACGGAAATGGATACTTTGAGTCCAGAGTTCCATATTCATTCTCAGTATTTAAATAGTTGGAGAATTTTTTAGATAAACTTTATCTGAATCATTAATTGGGAGAAAGTCTTTTCCTTAAAAATAAATCCATGAAATAAACCTACATTTTATAATTTGCATAATTACTGAAATCATCAGTAATACCTAAATCATAGAATTTTTTTCTTTAAACGTAAATTTTCTTTAACAGAAATATAGGTTTCTGTTTTTGCTACAAAATTACAGGAAATTATTTATCTATATCAAGAAGAATCCTATTTTTTTTTAATATGTGAAACCCGTAATTAATATTTCCCGATTTCTTTAACTGAGAATTATTTTTCTTTTAACTTATCTTCCAAAGATGGAAGACGAATGGTGGAATCAATTCCTCTAAAAAATAATTTCCAAGCTTAGTTTTGTTCTAACAGTTTACTCTCAGCGTTTCATAAAATATTCTCTAGAATAACTTCGGAGAGTTCTTTCGAGAGTTCTTGGAAGAGCAATGTGTTACATATTCAAGCATACGAATGATACATCGGATAACTTTGAGTTGTTTCGTTGAATATATCTCAGTCTAAAGACCGTTGTTTTTATTCTCTCTTTAAGCAGTTTTATTTTGAAATTTGAATGAAATCTCTGTTTCTCAAGATAAATCTGCTCAAATTCTGTTGATAAAAATAAAAGGTTGCTAGACATAAAGAACGAAAAAAATTTTAAAATCTGTTACCTAACGCGTCGTTAGTATTAATCAACCAATTTTTTGACGATAGGTCTCGTAAAGGTGATCGAAACAGAAGCAAAGTTGGCTGAATCCTATTGAAAGTTCTAATTATTGATTTTTTTTTTTTTTTGTAGTTTTTCCAAACGTTTTCAAACTGGCTCCGAATGAATACCGAAGAAACGAACAAATAAACAACTGGACAAACAAAATGAGTTTTTATATATATAGTGTGTTTGTTGTCATATGTAAAGCTTCCTTTGAAACTATATTTATCATATCTGGATTAAATTTGACAACGCCTTCGTTTTTCAGACCACAAAATAACTTAAAGAATATTCTTCCTCATCCCTTCAATATTAACCGGAATTGAACGAAATTGACCACAACTGAAAAAAGGATCTAGATTCTATTTTTAAAATGTTAAGCCAATCAAAATATCTGGTACAAACTGAATGATAGAGTATTTCACGCACTCATTAGAAAAGGAAACGAATAATTTGTAGAAAAAAAACGGTGTGGAAAGTCAATTATTATTGGAAAGTGTTTTGTTAATACTTTTATTTAGGAGCATTTCGATTGCAAACATAAATGATTAATCATATTGTTTAGTTTATGGTTAGTTATATTACTAATATCATTTTCATTTAGATTATTATAACATAAAAGTGACTTATCACACATTAATTATCTGTCTTTCTCTCGCGTTCATAACTATTGTTAACTAAGTTTAAGATATTAGTCAAGATATTAGTCAGCCTCTAATGACTATGCCTGTATTGTATCTTGGCCCACTATTCAGCATAAAGATCAGATAAAAACAAAAATTATGCTGCATAGTGGAATAATTGTATTATATGCTCGCGTACCTCGGGACAGCCATACTATATCTTGAACCACACTTAAAATGGAAGATTAAATGAAATAAAGACCAGTATAGGCCTATATTACCAATTCATATCTACTGAGTGATATTTTTCTCTTTATGAGCTATTTTTCTCAATTTTTTTAATGATTTTGAAGCTCAGAGTCCCTTTTCTTTCCGGGTTTGCTTCGGAGCATTGTTGTCCTTCGAATCAATCATAGAAACACAAAACACAAAACATATTGCAAGCCACTAACCCAAGGTACGAGAAGCAGCGAACTACACGAGTGTTCGCAGTTTAGCAAATATGACTGCTTCACTGCTAACGTACAACCAAATTACAAAGTTTCATCACTATTACACTCATCAAAGAACGGGGATTCCAAAGAATTTATAGAAAATAATCCTAGTGTGTGAGTTCAAAATAAACTTACATTCAATAAGGGCCATTTCACTTTTAACTCGTAAAAATAAAATTTTGCTCCAGCATACGTAATGTTTAAGCAAACATGGATAAACGCAGACTGGTGATCAAGTACATCACTAAGTAGGATATAGTTCTATGAGAGATCACTAGGTCCCAGCAAGTAACAGATATTAAAATTGGTTGAAGTTCACTATAGTCTTGGTACAACACTATTCCCTACACATTACGATTAAATACGTATTCTTACTTTAATGATGGGTCTTTATCATGGAGGGTGTCTGAAGAAACATCTTAATGCAATACTCAAGTTGGAAGACTAAGAATCTATTTGGCTAATACTCTGATAATGTCATCTAGGCTTTTCAAATGAGAGGATTTTCCCGTGGCAATTGGTCTTTCTCCGAGAGTTCAAAGACAATGATTTAAGGGATTCATTCCATCAGGTTTAAGTTCGTCTGAAATAAATTTTGAATAAATGTTTTATATAAAATGAAATCAAGGATTCATCAGGTGAACTAAATATTTTGAACATTTAAATATCTTTCATCTTGGCTATTACTTTCAGTAGAATAATTAAAATAATGATAAAATGTTAAAAAATACTGCAAAAATTAGGAGTTATGCTCAAAAATTCAATTGTTAAAATTTAATTTATCAGCAATTTAAAAGCATTCTCTGTATTAAACAATACGTATAATTGTCTTAAATCTCATTCAATTACTTAACGATATGTTATCTTCTATCAGTGGTTTTATTTCTAAGTCAGTAACTATTTTTTTTTTTTATAAATATCTATGTTACATCTTCCTTTTAAAAAGCGTTCTTTTTGTTAAATGGTAAATGTAACATTGGGATAATGAAAAAAAAAATGCTCTCCCTTTGCTTTCAATATTTAAAAAAAAGAAAAAAAACTTCCTTTTTAAATTAAATTAAAGTGAATACAATTATGTGCTAAAGAATAAATTTAAGGGCAACCCATAATATAATTTTTTTTAAGTAATAATAATAAAAGGAAACATTAACATTCCTTACATTAAAGTAAGGAAAATATTTAAAAAAAATTAGAAAAAAAAACACAAAAAAACACAACCACTCGAACATTGAGAAAAACAGATTAAAAAAGAAAAAAAAAAAAAGAAAAAAAAGAAGA
>JAFIDM010081581.1:14079-40036 GCA_023159025.1 Thereuonema tuberculata | reverse complement strand
AGTCAGGAGATATAGACAATTCTCTGGCTGCCACAATTGCTAGTTCTTTAGCGTAACCCAGAGTGCACCACTCTATAGATATACAGTATGTCAAAGCAAGCCGTGCTGGCGTGGTCGTGCGGTCTCGGCGGCGGCCAGCCGTGGCGTCCAGTGCGCCAGTTCCGGGGTTCGAATCCCGGCAGGGGCATGGCTGTTTCAATTTCCTTTCCTGTGTTGTCCAGCCTCTTCTTCACTTTCTCTTCGGTCTGACGTTATTCCTTAATGGCGTCCTGGGGGAAGGCAACGGGAAACCACCCCCAGTATCTGTTCCCTAGTATATCTACGGCTTCTCCTAGGGGTTCGCCCTTCGGGGGTCACTAGGTTCCGTAGACCGCGTAACTTCGTATGTACGAAGATCGCACATCATGATGATGAATGAAAGCAATGCTAGATATCCCGAACATAAATGAACCAGAAAGGCAATCTTATTCAGGTGCTGCTTTTGTTCCCATTTTCATTTCTCTCACAGCACGTTCAATTTTCCGATATCGATAGAGCTTTCGATAATTTATTTGCATTCTTATTACACTTCTGGTTATTCTATTCTTTAAGTGATGTTAAGGATTAGGAAACCACAATCATTTGATTTCCTATCCAAACTGATACTGGATAATAGGGAATTCAAATACCGGGTGATTATAATTAAAGTTCCCCACTTCTGCGCGGTCTGGAGACCGCATTATTGCACGGATAGTAATGCAACTTTGTATATAATCTATGTAGAGCACGGGGAAAAGAATTCCAACGAAAAAAGGAATACTCCAGTGGATAGCGTACCGGTCTTCAAAGACGGAGTTCGAATCCCGTACTACGCGAAAAAAAAAACATAAAAAAGAAGAAAAAAAAAACATAGAATAGAAAATATAAAAAAAGCGTAGTTCAAATGGAATGAAAGTAAGAACAGGTATTGGGGGACCGGGAATAGTCCAGTGGATAGCGTACCTGTCTGTAAAGAAAGAGTTTGTTGGTCGCGTACTAGACAAGAAAAAGAAAGAATAATGAAAAGCGTAATTCAAGTGGAATGAAAGTAAGAACAGCTATTGAGGGACCAGGAATAGTCCAGTGGATAGCGTACCTGTCTGCAAAGATAGAGTTCGTCGGTTCGAATCTGCAGCCGGGGTATGGTTGCAGAATGCATACTGGTTTAGCAAAGCAATAATAATCAGGAGAAATAGCTGTGTTAAAATTTTAAAACGATTTATTTCACTTGTCATAGAATAAATCTTCAGAACAATTCTGTACAATGGTTCGGTTCTTCAATTTAGAACATCCATGTAAAACAACTAGTATAGTTTCACTATTAAAGTTCAATACTTTATATTGTCTTAACGTTATACACTAATCAGATTAATTCACTTTTCACAATTGTATGATCTTATACTTCATTCACTTTAATTCTCAGAATAACTTAACATAGCACGCTTCCGCACTTTAATAACACTGGTATAACATTATCACTAATTCACGAAATGCTTCTTGCATATAATTCACTATTCATAATCACGTAACAGCACTTTTATTCTATGTGAATAACTTTCTATTCTACTAATGCTTTTTTACTTGTATGAATAATTTATTAACTCACTAATGGCTATTCTGTTATTAATCTAGTATGATAATTAGAACTATTATATTCGAGTGATTGCTTAACAATAACGGCTCAAATTATTCTCCTTATGTGACTAACTATATATCCTCGATGTAATCTCACTAAGTTCACGATCCACACTAAAGTACTTGAATTTTCACTTATCGTTGACACTTCACGATGATGAATGTTTTCCCGTTCAAAAATAATAATGTACAGTACTTATAATTTCGCTGACTTCGATAGCTTGTTCACCTGAGTGGAAATTCGTCCCGAAGTATTGACGTGTCTACCGCCAGTCTTCATTGAATGTTGAATTCCTCTTCTAATCTTTCCTTTTCCGGTGTGTCAGCAGATGAAAACATTTGCTTAATCCCTCTATCTCTGAGATAATTGGTTAGTTCTATATTTGAATACTCTTGGCCTTGATCCGACATTATACTCTTAACTTTGCTGCCAGTCTGTCGTTCAGCAAATGCAATAAAGTCCTTTGTTACTTTACAGACTTCGTCTTTGCTCTTTATCAGATAAACAAAAGCTCTGCGTGAGTAATCATCTATAAAAGTTAGCAAATATCTTGCTCTGTAATAATTGTTGATGTTAATCGGTCCACACACATCTGTATGCACGATCTCTAAGATCTCAGAACTTCGAATGAAATTTAGTTTTCTATGCGGAACATCACTCAATTTTCCTAGTTTACAGGACTCACACATTTCTTTAGTATTTACTCTTAAGGGATCCATTCCTCTCACCAATTGTTTCCTAAAAATTAATTCCAGCTTCCGATAGGATGGATGTCCCAAACGCTCATGCCATAAATTCCCTCTATCTTGAATTGAAACAGCATAGCTTTTATAATTCTCATGAATTACAGTCACATCTGCATAATATAAATTTTCTCTTAGTTCTGCTTTTAAAACTACTTCATGATTCCAGTCATATACTACATATGACTTACCCTTAAGCGTCTGCACAAAATTTTTGTGTGCAAGCTGAGTGGAAGAAATTAAGTTAATTCCTAAGTTCGGCACATGAAAAACATTAATCAATTTCAATGTAACCAGTTCATCGGGTGATACATTGCATTTCAGAACTACGACTCCTTTCCCAATGGCTTTGATAGGCTTCACAGATGCACCATGTATATCTACGGGTACTTTTAATCTTTCGTACTCGGTAAAGCTATTAATGTCACAACAAATATGGTTAGTTGTTGCACTGTCCATCAACCATGTTTTAGTATTCAATCTAGCTAACAAACACTTTTTATGTTCATCAATTGTAATTCCAGTATAAGTTCTTTTCACTCCCTTAGACTTTTGTGACTCATCACTTCTATATCTACCTGTCTATTGTACCTTGGAAATCCTTTATCAACTTTCTTTGATTTACAATTCCTGGCAATATGTCCATACTTTTGGCAGTTAAAGCACCTTCGCTTATCCATTGGAATACTTTTACTTTTACTAATATTGCTTTTATAAGCGCTAATATCAGTTGAATTGCTACTGTTTTGAGATTTCTTTCTTTTCCTTTCTACCTCATGCAAAATTCTATCTATGATAATATCCAAAGTAAATTGAGGCGAATCCTGAGTAAGGACTAATCCTTGAGCGGTCGAATCATATTCATCCGGGAGTCCGGACAGAATCATCCAGTATAATTCCGTCTCATCTATCGACCCTCCTATTTGATTCAGTTCTCTCAGTAATATCTTAACATTCATTAGTTCTAGTTTTAGATCTTTCGATTCATCGAATTCAGTTGCATTATATATCTTGCGCTTCAAGTGAGATATCTTAATTAAGTCAAGTTTATTATATTTGTTATCTAGCTCTTTAATTAACTTGCTTGGGTCAAACTCCTCTTTAACTAAAAGTTTAAACCTATCTTCTAATAATTCGAAGATCGTACCGAATGCTTTTTCGGATTTGTCACGGAGTTTCTTCATTTCAGCTTTATCATCAATCTTTTCAATATCAGATAGTGACATATTTGCTGCCTTCCATAGACCATCCTTCATGAGTACATTTCTCATTTCAAGTCTCCAAATGGAGTAATTTTCTCCATTGAACTTGTGACTAGTATCACACATGGCCTTCATGGACGCCATCTTAACTAAATAATAATGACTATAATAAATTACTTTTAATTGTCTATAAGTATTTTGCACATAAGCTACTTGCTCATTCACTCCAAAGTTCGTAGTTAGAAGAGTAGCAAATCTTTTACTAACGTATTCTCTAGTATAGCTACATATACTGACCAACTCGAACACAGAATCACTCCAGCTACTTTCTACCAGTACTCCTGAATTGCATTTAACCTCTAATGGCGCAGTGGAAGCGTGCTGGGCCCATAACCTTTCTGCTGCTGGGGTGTGATTGCAGAATGCATACAGGTTTAACAAAGCAATAATAATCAGGAGAAATAGCTGTGTTAAAAATTTAAAACGATTTATTTCACTTGTCATAGAATAAATCTTCAGAACAATTCTGTACAATGGTTCGGTTCTTCAATTTAGAACATCCACGTAAAACAACTAGTATAGTTTCACTATTAAAGTTCAATACTTTATATTGTCTCAACGTTATACACTAATCAGATTAATTCACTTTTCACAATTGTATGATCTTATACTTCATTCACTTTAATTCTCAGAATGACTTAACATAGCACGCTTCCGCACTTTCATAACACTGGTATAACATTATCACTAATTCACTAAATGCTTCTTGCATATAATTCACTATTAATAATCACGTAACAGCACTTTTATTCTATGTGAATAACTTTCTATTCTACTAATGCTTTTTCACTTGTATGAATAATTTATTAACTCACCAATGGCTATTCTGTTATCAATCTAGTACGATAATTAGAACTATTATAATCGAGTGATTGCCTAACAATAACGGCTCAAATTATTCTCCTTATATGACTAACTATATATCCTCGATGTATCTCACTAAGTTCACGGTTCACACTAAAGTACTCGAATTTTCACTTATCGTTGACACTTCACGATGATGAATATTTTCCCGTTCAAAAATAATAATGTACAGTACTTACAATTTTCGCTGGCTTCGATAGCTCGTTCACCTGAGTGGAAATTCGTCCAGAAGTATAGAGGTGTCTACCGCCAGTCTTCATTGAATGTTGAATTCCTCTTCTAATCTTTCCTTGGGATGAGATTTGGAATTCCCGCTATCTACTGTTGTCGTTGGAATCGTCCTCCCTTCGGTTGAATTGAATAGGTCCGGCTCACTAATAATAACGGCACTTCGTAATTGATCCTTATCAATTCACTTAACTTAAATGGGAATATTAACGTAGTAATTATTTCTCATAAACAAAATAAAAAGTTCTAAACTTCTTCCTTGTTCTAATGGAATCTTTCCAATTGTAAATTATCGCTCGGGTCGGGTCTAAGTTCTCTGTTTAACTGGTAGGGGAACTTGCTTCCTTCCACGATGTCTTCAAAGTTCTCTTCGCACTGGTTGGACAATTTCTCGTTGTGAACTCTTCGTAATTAATTCCACAAAAGTTCTATTCGTCTTCTATAATTAATTACACTTAAATTTCTTACTAGATTTTTTAATCTTCAGTTCCGTTCTGTTCTCTCTTCATGAAAACGTCCCTTTCGATTATTCATGACCGTTCAATTCTCGGCTTCAAATATCGAATAATTCTTCGTCAATTCGCTTTATAGTTTTTACTATTTAATTCAGCTTTCACTAATATTCAGGAACTGTCTCTGATTATTTTCTACTGACCCTGTAAGTGCGCTCGGCTTGGCTACACTTGTTCCCGTCTCGTCAACGCTGATAGCCATTGAGTGTCGTACTCCTCTGAGACATACTCTCTATCACAGTGTCTCTGTCTCTGTGTCTCACCTGACTTGACTCAATGCGATCGACCGTGACTCTCTATTAGGATCTGCTTCTCGTCACGTCAATCAAAAAATTTGAATATTCAAAATTAATTTCGTTATATTCACTTACAACGTTCAGAAAAATAAAAATACTTTTCAAGCAATTTTAATTTATTTTTTTTTCTTTTAAACAACTAAAACTAATAAATAACACTATCAGTTCGCAACAGAGGCTTTAGAAGGAAAGATCTACTAAAAAAGTATGGAAACTTTACATATAAAATATATTATGTTGGTTGCAGGGAAGCGAAGCACTGCGATCGCAGGTCTAATTTACTAACCCACAGAAGTATTGACAGATGGAGAGAAAGGCTGAGAAAGTTCATTCGAAGAAGTGCAGTGCAAATGGTAATTTCTCTGTTTAAACTAACAAATTATTGGAAATTCTCTGATTTAGCTTTCATGATACAGAATGATTTCTTCCGATACACTTCCATGTACAAAGATTTGATGAACAAAGTAATTTTAAAGTAATTTTTAAAAGTAATTAAAAATTCAAGCAACTCTAATTTGACATCAGATTTATTCAAAGCTTTGGAATTATTTTAAAGCAGTTATTTTATTTTAAAGAATTTTATAATCAATATAGAAATTCTCTTTAAAAACGTGATCGACAGAAAGAAAAAAGTAAATAAAAGAAAATAGAGAAAATTGAAAAAAAAAACTTTTGTTTTAATCCTAAGTAAGGTTCGATCATAGAAGAGCATCGAAAAATCTAAATATAAAAATTTAAATATAAATAATATAATAAAATCTCTCATTTGAGAGATGTAAGAATTATTTTAAATTACGCAAATTTTTCGAAGGATACTTGTTTTGATTCCTTATAATGTAAATATCACTTAACTCACAACTTCTTCTAATTAGTAATGAGTAAAGTTTCCTGTTTTCCAGAGATTATAATGTTCAGATGAACTAAAAAATTATTATTGCTTCAAGTACGTTGCAACCGCTAACGCACTGATTTCTTGCGATACAGTAGCGGCAGATATTTTAGAAGCAAAGTGACCTTTGTTCCATTTAGGTATGTCCTGAAAATTCATATTACCACCAGTTACATTAGAAGTTACTTATCACGTCAGATTTCATTTTACGCAATTAGTTCCTTTAAAACAAACGAATTTAAATTATGAAAATAAAAATACTGATTAAAAATGACATCGATAAAAGCAAAAATTACAATAAATAAAAGATAGAAAACTCAAAAACATTTGTTTCAAGCGATTTACGTAAGCTTCGAACTTAGGGCATCTATATGCTTAAATCTAAAATATCAATGAATTTTAATAAACTTCTAATAAACTGCTTTTTAGGATTTCTTTTTAAATTAAGTAATATTAGATGTATATTTTATAAATTAAAATAAACACTTTTGTCTAAAACAGGCTGAATTACTAAACACAGACACTTGTGTGTAGAAACGTGAATGAAATAAAACGAAATATCTATTCATAAGAAAGGTTCAGATTTTCGGCAAAAAGGCATTTAGAATTATGATAACTTCTATGGTTTTTAATACCTAACTATTTTTATTATTAATTATAAATTTATAGATGTTAGAATTGTGATAACTTCTATGGTTTTTAATACATAACTATTTTTATTAATAATTATAAATTTATAGACGTCTCTATTTCAGAGCTCTATGGACTTTAAAGTTTGACATAATAATTAGAGGTGATAATTTTTTTAAAAATTAAGAACTTACCATTGGAATTCAGAAATTTGGCCACAAGATTGGAACTATTTTCAGAATCCGGAACAACCTGTTAGCAGGTCAGAATGATGGTTGTATTTAAATGTCCTGAGAAGGGTGGGCATAAAATAACATGAGGTTTTCTGAGTTTTCATAGAGGAATAGATTGAATGAATCATAGGAACATTCGATTGACATACAGAATGGAACATGCGGTTTCGATTTCATACAAGGTAGGAAAAGCGATTGGTAAACCATTCACAATGCTTCGCATTTTAAAAAAAATGCCCGGGTTCGTGCATTAACACTTTCTTTAGGCCAACAACAAAGTGCGAGATATAATGCCTATAACTGAGGAAGCGTTGTTCAGGGTACGCTATAGGAGCAGCATCTGGTGGCACCCACAGGAACGGACAGAAGGAGAAACAGAAGAAGAAAGACACATCCATGCCGCAACCGGGACTCGAACCTTGGTACCGGCGCATTGGCCGCAACGGCAGACCATCGTCTACACCGCTCGGTCGCGATGGCACGGCTGTTCTGTTCATTGATATAGCTTTCATCTGCTTGTGTTTATTTCTAATAAACGCAACAATTGCGTCTTTTGATAATTGCAACAATCACTTACTTTCCGAGAAATACTGATTCGATTATCCAATGAAATCTTACAATAAAAATAAATTTATTTTCCCTATTTCACAGTTATATCCATTTACCATATCGAGGGTCCCAAGCCAAAAGGTTCTATGTACACTCTTGATAAATTTTAGTTCTATGTGCTAAACGGTTTATTTTGGCGACTTCTGCCATGTGCCAGAAGGTTTTGTTTGAAAAACTAATTCTAGCCTGTCAGCTGATTGTTCCAAAAGGTTCTATTTTCACTTCTTTTACTTCTTTCAACTTTCTCTGTGCCGGAAAGTGTTATGTGCAAAAATTAGGCAAAATGCACATAGAACCTTTTGGCTTGAGACCCTCGATATATAATGGTCAACAGCGAAAAATTGAATATCGACTTTCTATCATCTATATAGTTGCGTAGGTTACTATACTGTTATTCTAATTTTTCTTTCTTATTTGAAATGAATCTATTATCAAACGTTAAGGTTTTTTAGTTGTAATTTAAAACAAAAACACCTGTTTTCTATTCTTGTTAAGTCAATCTGTTATGTGGGGGGCATGGAAGCGAAGCACTGCAACCGCAGATCTGTTGTACTAACCCACAGAAGTAAAGACAGATGGAGAGAAAGACTGAGAAAGTATATTCGAACCAAATATATGAATTACATCGGTCAGTTTTTAATTTTAAAAAATCATCATCTCTAATGCTTCATAAAATGGTAAGAATTATAGCCAGTTCTAACATCCATTCTGCCGAAAATCTGGTCCTTTCGTGTAAACAGATATATTCATTTACTTCATTCTTTTTTATGCAACATTAGATTGATAAATACAGACATTGGCATTTTTGAAAGTGTTCCTAAAAAAATGCTCATCTAATGCTACAAAATCTTAAAACAATTTTAAAAAAGTAATTGATTAGAAGTTTATTCAATAATCATTGAATTTTTAGATCTAAGCATTTGGATGCCTGAAGTTCGAAGCTGACGTAAATCGTTCGAAACTTCGTTTTTCTTTGTTCATGAATTTTTCTTTGTTTATGTTTATTTGTATAATTTGCTTTTTCCCGATCATATTTTTTACATCAGTATTTGGACATCGTTTACTAAAATCCTATTCTTTTAAATAAACTAATTGCTTTTAAGGAAAACTAAACTTTGGAATAATTCTGATTCAAACTAAGGGGGGGGGGGGATATGATTTTTCAGGACGTATCTAAAAGGAATAAAGGTCACTCTCTTTCTGAAATATCTGAAGGTAATGTATCGGACGAGAAGACTGTGCAACAGTAAGAGAATACTATAGTAAATATAAAAGTAAAAAATTATGTATCTACTCCCATATTTACCCCGATAATAAAACAAATCTTATCTTGTAAATAATTATGGAAAATCAATTTGATACTAAGCTGGAAAAAAAAACAAAAGAATTGATTTCAAAGAAAAAAAACTTTTCCTGATGAAATGGATCATCTTAATTCGTAAAGCAAGGAACTGATTCCTGTAACGGACTGGGATAAGTATTTCATCATAGTGTGACATTTATTAGTTATTAAGGAAAAGTCCAAAATACGTCTAAAGGCCAGATAGAACTAAAAATAAGCGTAAAGTGTGAGAATTTTTCAAAGTAAACAATACAAAATCACACAATTACTAAACAACAACAAAAACAAAAATCACTGAGCTTATTTTGGATATTTTGTTGGGAATCGGATACGGCACCGTTTCGAGTTTCAACACTCTCTTCAGTCCGATCCTGCCCAACATATCCCAGCTCAGTGAAAAGGGACAATACACCTTAAGAGAATTTTACTTAAGTGTAAAATCATACTGTGCAATATTTTAATAACATTATAATGTACTTATTTATAAAGAAGCAATAAGAACAGTTTAACTCAACTTTATATTTTATTAGCCTTGGTATTATTGGAAATAGTGCTAAATATCGTCTTTTCGAACGAATACCACATCAGCTTACGACGGACGACTTATATTCAACTAGTTGTATCCCGTGAAATATTCACGGAAGTAAAACAAAAAACATTCTTAAATACCGTGAAAGACCATCGTATACAATTCTTGATTTTTTTTTAATATCCACATGCTTTCGTGGCACTTTCGGCCAAAGTTAACCTCCTCTCCTAAATTAATAGGCTCCTCCAAATTGAGCCTATCAGAGAGTGGCCCACAATGACTTACAGGGGCGTAGGATTTATTTCACTAACATTAATTGAATCAACTAATTTTTCTTTTCAAAAAATACATTTGTTAGTGTATTTTTCAAATTAAAAATACACTAACAAAATTAAAAATGCACTTTAAAATAGTCTCTCTTGGACTCTCCCCGCTCTCTCCACGTTGATGACACACACATACACACACATACGTTTTTTGCCTATTAATAGTATGAATGACTCTGCTAAAAATAATTGAAAAGTTAATTAAACAAGAACATTGTGGAGGCGAAAAGTTTTTATTTTTAATTTTCTTATCGCATACACCAAAAATACTTCAAAAATGAAATAATTTCTTAGTGTATCTGAACATTACGAGCTCTCGAAAACAGAAAACTTAACACATTATTAACTAGAAAAACCTGTGAGGTAATTGTTATTTAATACTAGCAATATTTTAGAGAACATCGAAGTCCATTTTAGAAAAGTTATGTAGGCCTACTGTAATATTTACTAGTGAAGTGATACAAGAGAAAACCTGAAATTTTTCCATCGTCATTTCGTTTGATGTGGTAATATATAGACAGTATGTCTCAATACAGGCAATGGGAAACCACCCCCAGTATCTTTCCTCAGGTGTTTCTAGGAGATCCATGTGAGACCTCCATAGAACTGGACCTGTCTTCGGACAGAAAATTATGGATGGTTGGATGTCTCAATAGTTAAATACGAAGTTTTTGAATTGAGTTTAACGTGCAAAAATGAAATATTAAGATTAGGTAAATACTTAGAATTAACAGTATTTCCAATCACGTCCTAATTTCTCATCAACAGAATCTGAGCAGCTGTTTCGCTCTTCTTAGGAATTATCAGTTAAATATACCAAAAGAGAGATTGCTGCCTCTAAGCAACCTATATTCCCAATCTAAGTCTAAGGCCGTATTACATTTACCATTTCACTCGCCATAAATGCAAGCCATAATGCAGGAAATGTCAGGGTAGATTGCGAGTGATTAGTGCACCGCTTTACACAACGCTTTACATAACGCCTTCCATCACACGGAACATTTACTCTTCTCAATTGTCATCATGCCTACGTTTTATTTACGAAAAAAATAGCAGTGATTTATATAAAAACCATTTAGTCAATGCATCGGATAGGTGAAAGAATGTTTTTATTTAATTAAAATAGGAAATATTCATGTTTTTTTTCATCGTTTTGTGTTTCTTTGTTTTCAGTTTAGATAAATCAGTTTCGATAAATAATTCAGTTTAGAATAATATCTTTTCGAGATCTCGGATCGCTGTCGATTTGAAATTTCAAGCAGAAATTCTGAAAAGATTTTGATTAATAATGTAACATTTCAAGAAAGCATCCACGAAAACATAAGGAAAAATGCCCTCCGATCGTGAAAATCATTTTTGTAATCGGTAATTTCGAATAAATAGATACAAATCGATTGGACTTCCAAGTTCTACAATTCATCACCAGGAGCGCTAGTGTCGATGTCCAGCCATCTGATGTCGCGCCATTTCTTCAAAGATAGCCCAACCTCTGTGTCTCGCCATCTCCTCTCGCCTTCTGATGGCGAGGTGATGGCGAGTGAAATGGCGAGGTTATGGCGAGTGAAATCGTAAATGTAATACGGCCTTAACTTCTAAAGTCTCTGAATTCAATTTACAAAAGACTTTCAGTACAATAGGCCTAAGCAATTTAAGAAACTCAATTAATTTGTTAGATTCAATTATGTTCGTGAAGTGTAACAATTAAGTTAAACTATTAAGTACTATAAATAAAATAATAAGTTCGTGAAAAAAAATTAATAAAACAATCTGTAATATAGATTAGATTAGATTAGATTAAGTGAAAGTGGGTGGCTTGACTGCCGAGCACGTCGACCTGAAAGATCTTTTGTACTATCCCACGGAAATAAGGACAGACGGAGAGAAATCTGTAATGTAACTAATAAGTTCGTGAAAATTACAATAATACATTTAAGAAACTCAAACAACTTTTTTAATCTAAATTAAGTACAATCATTGAGAAACAGTTCATGAATACAATAAAGTTTTATTTTAAGAGAGTGGAACTATTAATAAGAAGTATTTATAAGACTACATAAAACACATCACAGTATTTAAATAGGTTTATTTGAAATACTAAAATTGCAAATTCCGCCTTCTCTTTTTTGAGCATAGTAAAATTGGAATAAGTACAACAAAACAAAATAGTTGGAAGGTTAAACAAATTTCAGAACCTCGTGAATCAATAAGTTTAGTTGTTTTTACAAAAATATATTAATAAGGTAATTCAATTATTAAAAGTAATAATAACAAGAAAATAAACACCATTTTAAAATCATAACAAATAATAATTTTCTTAGAAATTTAAAACATCTATTGTTGTTATTTAATTCTTTTTTAATAAATCTTTCATTAAAATGACTGTAGAAAGGTCTATATGCACTCCTTCCTTCCTTCCTTTTATCGAATTTGGCCAACTAGGGACCACGTAACTAGCTCAACCTGACAACGTCAGGGCGAGGCTAGTGAAATTCAAGAAAGGGGGGACGAGAATTATACCCCGTCCAGGATAACCCTGAGATAGTAAGTCCCAGGTGGAAAACGGACGAAACACAGAAGAAGAAAGAAACAGCCATGCCACCACCGGGATTCGAACCCGGGTACTGGCGCATCGGCCACAACGGCAGCCCGCCGGCTAAACCGCACGGCCATGCCAGCACGGCTATGCACTCCTTCATTCCTGTTAAAAATTTTCTTTGTTTTTTTTTATACTATTTTCTAAAATTTTCCCTAATTTTGAATCATATTCTTTTTATAAATTTTTTTACATTATTATCCATTATGTGTCCTTTATTCAAACAGAATGAATATTTTGGATGAAGAATTTTAAAATGCCAAAAGAAGAAGTAATCATCAAAAATACAAAAGATTCGATTGATAAATGAGAAAGAAATTAGATTGCCCAAAGAATCAAGACCGCCAACCAGAAGCAAGTTGCCCTTGTAAGAGGAACAGAAATATTGAATTAGGAAGGACATTGAAATTTAAAAGAATCCTAGTTTATAATACTGGATTAATGCTGAACTTAAAAAGCTGTTTGTAAATATTTTATTGTCACATTAAATGTGTTTATTGATTTTCTGCTTTAGTATTACTTACCTAATTAATTTTGAGCACTAAAATTCTACTCTGCTAGCTATTAGACTTCGATAAATATAATTTTAATCTTTACAAAGTCCCCCCTAGCCGACGGCTGTGTGTGGAAGTACATCCCCGAGCCCCACATGCCGGTAGCAATATTATATAAAAGTTAAAATGGTTGACAAATCTGAAGTCACGTAACATTCTATTAATAAAACGCATTGTATTAATAAAGAAATCAAAATTTTATGCAATGAAAAAGATTCGAAAACAAGGAAAATAATCGAAAGCATGTGTATTAGAAATACGAAAGATAGAAATTTAAATAGGAATGATGGAGTGGAAGTTATTAATTTTTTAGTAGGAATGGCTAATGATTTGATAAATAATTTGTGTTCACGTTGTCATAACACTGTAACATTCGATGAATTAGATTGTTAATTACATTTATTGTCGGATTGTTTTAAACCTTATTATAAGGTTTGTTTAAACAATTCATTATTGTTATTTTCGCATATCCTCTTCTGAAGATTATTAATTTATCGGAACTTATGTTTATTACGTAGGCTTTGATCAAGAGGAGACGTATTTTATCTCCTCGAAAATTTGTGTTTTGTAATAAGTGTACTATAAGTTATTATATTTATTTGTGTTGGTGATGAAGGTTAATATTAATTTCACTGAAGTTTGCTATGGCTTTAAGCAAATATTTTTTGAGTTTTCTTTTTTTTTGTTTATTGCATTTTTTGCTTTGTATCAATGTCAGTTTTAATCAGTATTTTTATTTTCATAATTGAAATTTGTTTGTTTTAAAGGAACTAATTGCTTAAAATGAAACTTGATGTAATTAGTAACTTTTATTGCAACTGGTATTAATATGAATTTTCAGGACGTATCTAAATGGAATAAAGGTCACTTTGTTGCCGCTACTGTATCGCAAGAAATCACTGCGTTAGCAGTCCAGAATTCTATCCCAATAATAATTTTTTAGTTCATCTGAACATTATAATCTCTGGAAAACAACACAGTTAACTGATTACTATCTAGAAGAAGCTGGGGGTTAATTGAGATTTATTTTATAATAAACAAAAACAATTATCCTTCGAAAATAATTTGCGTAATTTAAAATAATTCTTATTCTTACTAACAGTCGTGATGAGAAATTTATTATATTATTTATATTTAGATTTTTTGATGCTCTTCTAAGATCGAACGTTTCTTAGGATTAAAACAAAAGTTGTTGTTTTTTTGTTTTTTTAATTTTCTGTTTTCTTTTTATTTTATTTTTTCTTTCTGTCGATCACATTTTTAAAGAGAATTTCTACATTGATTATAAAATTCTTTAAAATAAAATCACTGCTTAAAAGCAAATCCAAAGCTTTGAATAAATCTGATGTTAAACTAGAGTTGCTTCAATTTTTAATGACGTATCTAAAAGGAAGAAAAACTACTTTGTTCATCAAGTCTTTGTACATGGAAGTGTATCGGAAGAAATCATTCTGTATCATGAAAGCTAAATCAGAGATTTCCAATAATTTTTTAGTTTAAAACAGAGAAATTGTCATTTCCACTGCACTTCTTCGAATGTACTTTATCAGCCTTTCTCTCCATCTGTCATTACTTCTGTGGGTTAGTAGAATAGACCTGCAGTCGCAGTGCTTGGCTTCCCTGCCACCCACATAACATACTGACTTAACAAGAATAGAAAACAGCTGTTTTTGTTTTAAAATTCAAATCAAATACCTTAACATTTGGTAATAGTTTCATTTAAAATGAGAAAGAAAAGTTCGATCAGTTTTACTTCTGGGAGACCCGTAGATCCCTGCAAGAACGCATGGCGGAACACGCAAGTGCTATCTTGAAGAAAGATTTGACATATAATACAGTCCAGCATATGAAAAAGACAAGTCATGTTATTAATATCCATAATCAAAAAATTCTGACAATAGAACAAACGCATCTAACACGTGAATGCAAAGAATCCATATTAATTGCAACATCGGATCAACGCGTCAACGATTATGTATCCGTTAGAAACATTTATCAATATAGGTTCAGGAAAAAAAAAATATTTTCCCAAGTTTAACATAAGCCAAGCTTCTTCTCATTGCACTCGGTGTTTGTAAATAACGCACGATGCTTCACGGTGGCGGGGTTTTGTAAACAAAACCATGTGCTACTTTTTAATTCCTTTGATCGCCACAAAGGATGAAGCCACGATCGCCAGGTTCTTCGGTCATTAAAATACATTATTTGCATCACATCGATGATTGGTTCGTCCGAACCAAACTTCCAGTTGATTAATTTGTTGAGGGTTTTCCAAATAAGAAGCCGTGGTTGATAGAAAGGACTCTGATGATGCCTCGTTAACGAGCAGAAACTAGTACGACTTTTTAATATAATTAGTGTTTTAAATGTATGTAGCTTTTTTTTTTTAATTTTTAAATAGATATAAATAACATTTATGAAATTAGAAATTCTCTTTAAAAATGTGATCGACAGAAAGAAAAAAGTAAATAAAAGAAAACAGAGAAAATAGAATAGCTTTGAACTTAGGGCATCTAAATGCTTAAATCTAAAATTTCAATTTATTTTAATAAACTTCTAATAAACTGCTTTTCAAGATTTCTTTTTAACTTAAGTAATATTAGACAGATATTTTATAATTCTTAAAAAAACACTTTTAAAACATACTAAATTACTAAACACATACACTTTTGTTGTAGAAACATGAATGAAATAAAATGAAATATCTATTCATACGAAAGGTACAGATTTTCGCTAAAAAGACATTTAGAATTCTAATAACTTCTATGGTTTTTAATACATAACTGTTTTTATTAATACACTCATTACCAAAAAAAAGACGCACCTAGAAGGAGTCGTCCGATTGTAATGAAATTTCGCATGCAAAGACATTGGGACCACCCTTGCAAATGATTAAACTTTGGTGTCCAATGAATGAATAGCGAGATCTACAGCGCATCGGAACTGCGCACTCAGCAGGTGTATATAAGAAGCGATTCTCAATCAGATGGTCAAAATTTCTGTTGCATTGCGAGTTAGGATACCTTTCAACGGCTGAAAAAAATGCCTCGCCGCAAGATTAGAGCTCATTATGTGCAACTGTCAGGGTTTGAAAGAGGTCGTATCATTGGATTAGAAGAGGCAGGTTGGGCAAATCGGAGAATCGCTCGTCATATAGGTGGAACTGATGCGGCGATTAGAAGATGCTGGCAGGAATGGGTGGACAATGGCAGATTTTAGTGTCATGATGGTAGTAGTCGACCTAGGGCCACAGTAGAGCGGGAGGATAGAGTGATTGTCAGATCAGCTGTCACAGCGCCTGAATCATCTTTATCAACCATCAGACGTGCGACCTGCACACGAGTGTCCGCCATGACCATTCACAGACGGCTGAGAGAGCGACATCTACGCTCGCACCGACCGCTACGTCACCTGCCACTCACGTCTGCACACCGTCGGGCCAGATTACAGTGATGCTTGGCTCGATCCGGTTGGAATGATGCTGACTGGGGACGTATCGTGTTTAGCGACGAATCCCGCTTCCAACTGTGTCCTGACGATCGTCGCAGACGTGTCTGGAGACGCCCAGGGCAGCATGCCGATCCTGCTTTCACTATTGCACGCCACACAGCCCCTCAACCAGGAGTTATGGTCTGGGGTGCCATTTCCCTTGATAGCCGGATCCCTTTGGTCATCATTAGCGGCACACTTACTGCACAGCGGTACATCAATGACATTTTGAGACCTGTTTTGCTACCCTTCCTTTTGCAGTACCCTGCCCTTATTTTTCAGCAAGATAATGCCAGACCACATATGGCACGTGTTGCTATGACCTGTCTTGCAGCTTGTGAAACACTTCCTTGGCTAGCCAGATGTCAAGATCTCTCTCCAATCGAGCCTGTCTGGGATATGATGGGAAGGCGGCTGCATCGACCAGGGAATGTGAATGACCTAGCCCGACAAATGGAGCAAATTTGGCAAGAAATACCGCAGGAGACCATTAGGGAGCTTTATCACTATGCCACGTCGTTTCGCAGCTTGCATTCAGGGTAGTGGTGGGTCAACACCTTATTGAGCTCGTTACTTTGTAACTCTGTAACTCTGAAATAAATCATTCAATTTGTCTAAAGTTTTAAGCATTTTCTATTCTGTACATAATCTTCCTATCAACCAATTCTTTTCTCCATCGAACAACTCCTTTTAGGTTTGTGGTTTTTTTCGTTAATGAGTGTAATTATAAATTTAAAGACGTCTCTATTTCAGAAATCTATGGACTTTAAATAATTGACATAATAATTAGAGGTGAAAATGTTTTTAAATTAAGAATTTACCATTGGAATTCAGAAATTTGCCCACAATTATTAATTTCTAAGTTGATTTTTTTCTGCTATTTAAATTAAAACAAATTTTTAACTGGTTATACCTGGAAAGTTTAACTTGCAAAAACTGAAACCTAAAAAGCAATAATGACATTGCACAATTCACTAATGCTCTCAACTATCGTCAAAGGGAATCTAGGACACCTGTTTCGTTCTTTTAGGACTCCTCAGCAAGGTTTATCCATGTTGACGGTCTAGAAGGCGTAAAAGAGAATAGTTCTCTCTATAGTTTAAAACAAGAAAGTGTTTATTAATCAGAAAAATTATATTTTAATTTAAAAAATATTAATTATATTTGTTTAACAATATCTATTATTTTTTATTCTGCATGTTTTTATTAAAGTAAATTTTGTCCAAACTGTTCTGAATGATGCATCAAATGCAAATGACATTATCTTTAAGTTCATATTTAGATTACTAACATTTTAAGCTCAAAATGTCCGTTTCAATGCTAATTGTCTAAGATATTTCAGTAATACCTTATCTGTAAGTTCATATTTAGATTACTAACATTTTTAACTCAAAAGTTTCATTTCAATGCTAATTGTCTAAGATATTTCAGTAATATATTATCTACTATTAATAACTATCTGTATAATTACAAGAGAACAACTATACTCCGTCTTATCAGGTACCAGCCTGGAGCTTAAATTTTATTCGACTTCATCTCAATAATGAACCTATAAGGTTTTACCATATTTAAAGAAACCGAGAAATTTATTAGGACATGAAAGACCCACTGGATGTAAGTTATCATTTACCTTCTAATACTGTATTTACATATGTGATGGTGCTAAAGAAATCCTGCTTCATGCCACAGCAACCGTCGTCATGTATTTTGATCTGATAAAATTGGCCATTATATCAAAATAATTTAATTAGTGATTATTGCATAATTCCTTAAGTTTACGATATCTAGTTCTATGGTACATATGAAATAGAACTGCTAGGAAACACAGAATGTTGCAAACATTTCTGCATGCACAGAATGAAATGTCTCCCTTTAGACTTTGTTCCTAAGGCTTCATCAGGTTCGTTTTTATGCAGGAAATTCAGCTGTTTGAATCCCTTTAACATCTTCACAAATACGAACTTGATTTATACTTAGGGTTACAAGGTTTTCCGACATCAGTTCGGGACAGAAAGTTTTCATAACAAAAAATTACTTTAACAGCCAAGGAAAACCAGACATACACAAAAATAAAAACACACTTTCACGATTATTTACAAAATCCGAAACTATTTTGAGAATCCGGAACAACCTGTTAGCAGATTAGAATGATGGTTGTATTTTAATGTCCAAAGAATACAAACACACCGGATCGCCTACAGGGGAAAATGTGGCGCTGTTAACGCTTTAATTTGTAAAACCGCATTACGTATAGAGCGATCGTGATAAATCTTTCAATGGCTTTTATCTTATGGGACCGTGCTTTGTTAGTGAAGCTGCATTATCAGCAGTACTAGAATGCCAGTGCTGCCCTTCGGGAATTTCGGCGGTTTATTTCGATATATTAGATTTAGATATATATAAATATTTAGATACAATATACTTAGATTTAAAAAAAAAAGAAATTAAACTCAAGAAAATAAGGTTCTCAAGATATGCAATACACTTATTTTCTGAAAAATACCGATTCTATTATCCAATGAAATATTACTAAAAAAATTAATTTATTTTTAATATTTCAGTTATATACCATTATCATATAGAATGTCAAACGTTAAGGTGTTTTATGTGGAATTTTAAAGAAAAACACATGTTTTCTATTCTTGTTAAGTCAATATGTTATGTGGTGAAAGTGGGTGGCAGGGAAGAAAAGCACTGGGACCGCAGGTCTATTCTACTAGCCTACAGAAGTAACGACAGATGGAGAAAAGCTGACAAAGTATATTCGAAGAAATACAGTGGAAACGGGAATACCCCGAGAAAATCTATCCACCATCACGAAGCCCACATGAGAACCGAACCCCTTAGAGATAAACAAATGAGAGGCCAATTGTTAAGTCAATATCTCTTCAATGACGTTCTCTAAATGAAATATTCAATTATAGAACCATAGTTATTTGAAAATATAGTAAATAATCTAAAGCAATGAAAACGTATGGGCTTATCTTCGGGTCATTCCACGTCAAATGAGCAAAAAATTTTGAAATTTCTCGGCTGACCCTCTCCGATTTTAATGAAATTTGGCGTAAAGGAACCTTCACTCCTTATATGAAAGCCTTCCAAGAAATATTGTCCTATACTGAAATATTTCTGAGAAATAGCATTCAGAAGTAAGATCTGCAACTTGTAACTGGTTTTCCGTAACCATTTCGGACATTTCTAAAGCTGTATAAATAAAGAACTACTTGAGCCAAAACAACAAGCTTTCATAAACTGATAATATTTATATATCTGACATTAAATAATGCATTACAATTAGTTTGAATCTTTTAGTTTTTCTGAGATAGGCTTACAAAGTAGGCATTTTTTAATGTTATCAAACACAAAAATGAAGTTTTAAATCTTCATAGATATTGAGACAAAACTGGATACGTATGTAATTTTACACAGAAAATATTTAGGTACTTTCTGGTATATAAAATAAATATTGAGCAACTCCGATAGTTTTAAAAAAAAATAGAAATAGCAAGAAATGCGTTATGTGATCTAACCCACAGAAGTAACGACAGATGGAGAGAAAGGCTGAGAAAGTACATTCGAAGAAGTGCAGTGAAAATGGCAATTTCTCTGTTTTAAACTAACAAATTATTGGACATTCTCTGATTTAGCTTTCATGATACAGAATAATTTGTTCCGATACACTTCCATGTACAAAGACTTGATGAACAAAGTTTTTATTCAAACAAATAGTTTTTCTTCCTTTTAGATATGTCTTAAAAAATTCAAGCAACTCTAGTTTAACATCAGATTTATTCCCGAACTATTTTGACATTTCTGTAATTCTCCTCCAGCAGTATTTCTTAAGATTTAATTTCAAGTGAAGAAGTAAAGAATAAATGATTGTCCTTTATATTTGCCTGCGCCCACTTGAATGTAATGATTTGGCTCACTGTTGAGGTTGCTTTAGACTTGCTCTAGCAGCCAGGCATTTTGATGTTACTCCAATACCATCACATGGACTTTTACCATGGGATGTAGCAAAAAAATGCCATTCGGCATTTATGCCAAAATCTGTAATGTGTAAACACAAATTTATCAAATTCTTGTAACTTTTATGCTGGGATGTTGCTCCAACACTGAAATAAATGATTTTTTCAGTCTGCCTCTAGGAAAGTAACATTTTGAGTTCTTCAATAAAATGCTTGATGAATACATACATAGTTGTTGTGTTGTGCTTCAAGTGATCAGATAAACAACAGAACCTGATGTTGCTTGTTACAATTCTTCTGCCAGACGAACATTCGCTGTGTAAAGCGATTCTAAGTAAATTGGAGTACTGGTTAGAAAATTTATTTAATTTAATTCTAGATGTGTAATATCGTATTACATTGCTTAAGTCAGTGGTGCACAATCTTAAGAAGTCTGAGGTGCTATATTTTTATGATAGGTCTGATAGAGGGCCACAGCGTCGCATCCTCTAACACCTCCCCCCCCCCCCCCCCTTAATATAACTTACAAAAAAATGATCTGATAATGTCATTTATAATAATAATTATTAACAATATAGTAATTTACATAAATGCCTTACTAATTAATGATTTGAGTGTTCTTTCAAATATAATAATAACTAATAATAAATATAAAGATTTAAAATAAAAATAAAAAAGAGCAAACATGGATATACTAAGAACAAATACATTTAATTTTAAAATTATACAGCTACCAGTTTCGATTGTACTCCAATCTTTTTTGAACATTTAAATAGACATGCATTTGTCACACATGTGTTTAGCTTCAGAAAGATTGGAGTACAATCGAAACTGGTAGCTGTATAATTTTGAAATTAAATGTATTTTGTTTTTAGTATATGCAAGTGTGCTCTTTTTTATTTTTATTTTAAATCTTCAGATGTTACGCACAGTAACACATTTTAATAATAAATTGTCACGAACATATTCGTGCCCCGCGCTCCGCTCATACCCCTTTCCATCTTTCTTTCTTGACAATATATTTCTAATCACATTTTTCTTTTCCTTTTCTGACCATTTCTAACTTTCCACATTTCTCTCTCGTCGTTTCTCAGTCCTGGCGTCTGTAAGACTGCAAGTTCCCGCCAGCTCGGCACCAAGATACCTTACACAATGGTTTAACGACTTTGGTAGAGACTCGTGTAAGTTTCGCCTGAAATTATACAATGTCCATCTTGCCTTTTCGCCCATTGTTTCGGGAACTAAAAGCTTGTTTTCCATCCTTCCCCTGCTGTAAACTGCTCCAGAAATGTAAATTGGAGTACTGGTTATAAAATTTATTTAATTTAATTCTAGATGTGTAATATCGTATTACATTGCTAAGTCACATTACATATTACATTGCTAGGTGCACAACCTTAAGAAGTCTGAGATCCTATATTTTTATGATAGGTCTGATAGAGGTCCACAGCGTCGCATCCTCTAACACCCCCCCCCCCCCAACCCTTAATATAGCTTACAAATGAATGATCTGATAATGTCATTAATAATAATAATTATTAATAATACAGTAATTTACATAAATGCCTTACTAATTAATGATTTGAGTGTTCTTTCAAATATAATAATAACTATTAATAAATATAATTTACATAAACTTCAAATTATCAAATAATGACCTAGTTGTACCAACATTCCAGTAGTAAAGTCTGTGACAGTTGCTGTTATTAGTTATGAGATTTTTCTATGCATCTGTGGCAGGAATGTAAAGACTCAAATTTAATTTTGACATTGTCAGGCCGCAGCAAATATACCGGCGGGTTGTGCATCCTAAAGCTCTCGAAGACAATGTAATGTAAAACAGTAATTTTTTATTTTAAATGCAATTTTTAATTCGAATTGGTGTATTTTTATTGTTGATTTCTAGACATATAAAATTTTAAAATGCACACATGTTAAATTAAATTTTAATAATAGATGTGTAAAATCTGTATACAAATATTGGCTAATTTACTTGTAATGTGCATTTTATATCTGGTAAATGGATCAGCACAATTTTTCTGCATACCGTGTCACCCATAATTTTTCGTGATAGTAATATATTTAATCACCAGGTTGCAAATTATCAATGCTAGTCCTCAATTTTAAAACTTCAATATCTGAATTCTGTTTTTCTCCAAATATCATAATGCCAGATTTTCTGCAGAATGCAAGTTTGTGACAGTCATCCTTTAAACAACAATCTACAACAATGGGTGAGACCAAATTGTTTACTAAGAGCTGTTTCAAGCTCTTTGGCGAACATCAGCCAGGAGCCTTCACCAGTAAAACAAGAAGGTCTCTGTACTGAGACTAATATGAATGATAATCAGAATTGTTCATTTTTTCTCTTGAGGCACAACTGCTCTTCCAATGATCAATACACTGGGGAACGAAAAAACTTTTTCATCTGATTCTGGGTATTTTTTTTCCGAAAATGCCATCCATTTCGTTCTAGCAGCTCTAGTTTATGAGATATTGATGATATCATTATACATTGCTCTTATGACTACTTTGTTTTTACACCACCATTTGTAAATCGATTGTTTGCAGAATACTAATTGATTTTGTCCAAGTTCATGTTGTTGTTTTCTTACGTACTTTAACTATTCAGACATTTACTTATCCTTTTTATAGGCAATGACATGGCTTCATCACGAAGAAAATCTCAGTATAATCCTGATGGTTTAGTTTCATCTGTGGGGAGTATACATTCATTCAGCAATGAAAACCCATAACTGACTTTGTAAAAAGAGCTTATTTGGCCTATTTCAAAGTAAAACTGGGAGACCAAGATAAGGCTTGGGCACTCACATTGTATGTAAAACGTGCACAGAGCATCTGCAACAGTGGACAAATGGGAAACGGAAATGCTTGAAATTTTGGGAACCAATGATATGGCGAGAACAAATAAACCACAGTGATGACTGTTACTTTTTTTCAGTTAATGTAAAGGGCATCAATAGCAATAGCCGGAATAGGTAGATATATCCGATCTACACTCCGCAATTACACATCTTTCATCATCCACATCTCGTTCCACATTCAGAGGAGGTATCTGTTCCAATATTTACGTCTTCCAAGTCATCAGAAGACGAGGATGAATCAGCTGAAAGCTATGCTGAGCAAAATGACAGTGATTTCGCAGTACCTTCATCAGTTGCATCCGGTTTTAATCAAGCGGAATTGAACGACCTCATAAGAGATCTAAGTCTTCCAAAGAAGTAGTCTGAATTGTTAGCTTCCAGGCTGGCAGAGAAACAATATCTACTAGCAATGATGGGGTATACAGTACATATGATGGCGGACTACTGTTGGAGCATCCAGCGAGAATGTTCAAGATCATTGCATCGGAGAAAATCACAGAAACGAGAATTGGGCGATCTGATGGAAGAAAATTAATGAACCTAATCCGACGAATGTATAAATAAATAATGGTGGTTAGATAGTTATAGTTGCTTGATGAAAACGAAAGTGCTTGATCCATTCAAATGTCTTTTGTATTTAATTGTATGCGAGTGATATAGTTGTATATGCAGAGCGGTATGGTTAAACTGGTATATAATGTGAATAAGCTCTATCTCAAAAACTAGAGCTGATAGGGCAAAACTGAAAGCATTTTTGGAATCAGTGACCCAAATATACAAAGAAATAGATCAAAATTGTAAGACATCAAAATCATCAATTTAAGACACTGTTCCCCAGTGTATCATCATTTAAGTTTAATCTTAAAAAGCATTTTTCCATTTTGTTTACCAGAAACATTTCAAACCCTTACACATGTGCTTACACTATGATTATTACTAGTTTTGCCCTTTAGTGGCAAATTCTAAAAATGAGTAAAAAAAAATGCAAGAATTGCAATAGCTAATAGAGTAGGGACTCCTTCGATTCACACTATCTTTTAAAATAGAAAGGATCTCGGTAGGGTTTTGAATTTTATACCACATTTTCAATATATAAATATGAAACTCTGGAGAAAATTTCAACTTTAAATTCAATTGTCTATGTTACTAAATAGTCGCTTAAAAATAAGCCAAATTTGCCACTCTTCACTTTCCTGCCAATTTCAGAACCTCATATTTTCTTAATACATCAGAAAGTACCTAAAACGTTTCTGTGTAAAATTACAAACGTATCCAGCTTTGTTCTGAATATCTATGAAGGTTTAAAAATTCACTTTGTTTTCGATTACATTACAAAATGCCTAATTTGTAAGTCTACCTCAGAAAAACTAAAAAATTCAAACTAATTTTAATGCATTATTTAGTGTGAGATATATAAATACTCTTAGTTTATGAAAGGTTGATTTTCTGGCTCAAGTGGTTCTTTATTTAAAAATGCACGAAAAGTTTACGGATAACCAGTTACAAGTTGCAGACCTTTCTTCTGAATGCTATTTCTCAGAAATGTTTGAGGTTAGAACAATATTATTTGGCAGTCTTTCATATATGGAGTGAAGGTTGCAAAATTTCATTAAATTCGGAGAGGGTCATCTGAGAGGCATTTGCTGATTTGACGTGGAATGATCCCTTCTTTTTAAGAGATGAAAATAAAGATCAGAAGCAATGTAAACCGATTTAAAGTGTAAGTAAAATCATATTAATTAAAAATTCACAGTTGAAACACCCTTAACATTTAAAAAAATTAAAATGACTTATATTAAAATGGTCTGAAGAAAATCTCTGTAATAGTGGGTGAAACTAGTCAAACGTATTTTAATTTTTTTAAATGTTAATAGTAATTATATTTTAGTTAATTTTAATTAAACTTAAGAAGCCATCAACAAATATTTAGGTCTGAGAGAAACATTCCTTCAGTTTTAAGATTTTTTTCCAGGTTCTGTTAATCGATTTTTTTAAATATCGTAAAACCTTATAGGTTCATTATTGAAATGAAGTCTTATAAAGTTTAAGCCCCGGGCTGGTACCTGATAAGACGGAGTGTGATTGTTTTTTATGTAATCACACAGTCATTAATGGTAGATAATGTATTACTGAAATATCTTAGACAATTAGCATTGAAATGGAACTTTTGAGTTGAAAATGTTAGTAATATAAATAAGAACTTAAAGTTAATGTCATTTGCATTTAATGCATCATTAAGATCAGTTTGGACAAAATTAACATTAGTAAAACACGCAAAAAAATAAGTAAATAGTTATTATTAAACAAATATATTGAATATATTTTAAAATTAAAATGTAGCCTTTCTGTAA
>JAFIDM010081580.1:37832-76635 GCA_023159025.1 Thereuonema tuberculata | reverse complement strand
AAGGACGAAACGGCCGTTCTCAACTTCTTCCCCATAATCGAACAAGAGAGGCAATTTCAATTATTCAGGTGGTGCCTTTGATTTCTCGCTTTTTAAAAAGTCTACCTTTATAGATCATTTTCAGTTAACATCCTTGCAGTTAGTATTGCTCACCTTTACTACCATCATCTACCACTACATAAGAGAGCTGCTGCTCTTTTAGACAAATTTGATAATGTCCTGCAATAATAAAATTACAGAAGAACAAACAAGACAAGATGAATAAAGAGAAATTGCAAATAAAATGCACTGATTAGTAAACAGGATAAAAAGGAATAATAAAAGAATACACTCAGCAGACCCGCCCCGTGCAGGTGTGCAGGTTGTGTCCTGCACAAAGGCACCTGATCAGGAGGGGTGTAGTTTCAAGACGATAAATATAGTAAATTTTTTATACAAAGCTCTTATTTATGAAGGAAAACATTACTATATAGATTGCACGACTTAAAATAAACAATAAGGCTCTAACAGTAAAATAAACAGTAAACTCAACAACAAACTTTACGAGTGGTGTGTCAAAGCATGTTTGAACATGTTCAGTGCGTCAATATCAGTGTGATATGTGATGCACACACTCCACATTCTCAGAAACTTTTTGACTATTTTCAGTAATGTGAATAATGCCATGTGCCACACCACCCCAAAGAATGTAATACCCAACTGATCAACTGCAGTCCCAAGAACGTCTTACCGATTTATCAATATTGTCAATAGAAAATGATATTATGGATACTTTAGATATAAAAGATCTAATTAAGAATTTTTGTGGCGGCTAAAGCTAGGGGGATAAATGTAATGAATGATAGTATATGTAAATGTAAGCTGTTGGGATTTTGATTAACCATCCCTAAGGGGTGTAAACAGGGGGAAGGGAGTGTGTCATGAGTAGCGCCTGGATTTTTGTGACTTCACACTGATCTGGATGTGGCTATGAATACTTTTCAAACTATTTTAAGTCATCAACTTATGAACTCAACTTTGTAAATGACTGCATAAAATTTTGGGAATTTAGTAATGCATTTCTTATCTCATTACTACTTCAATCATTTCACTGTTTTTGATGTAATAATGCATCTTGTAACTATGAGTTTCATAAAAACATTTTTAAGATTTTTTTTTTTTTTCAAAATGCATACTTCATAAATGAAAATAAATGAAAATTGAGTAGAAAGGTAAAACGTTTATTAATTTGACTGAAAATTCCAAATCTTTAATATTTCAACTTGAACATTTTCCTTCATTTGTCTGTATATGAATCACATTAAAATATAGTACACTAGTTATTTATTGTCAACTTAAAACATGAGCACTATTATTTTGGTCTTCATAATTCCACCCTACCCCTTTAAATAAATGACACTGAAATCCCTCACTAAAACAACTGGACTGATTGCCTTGTAATTCGGTACGATTCTCATTTATCACTCAACTTAAAATATTCTGGTCTACATCAACCCTCATCGCTCAAAACCGACCCCTGCCCATCACTGCATATCCGAGTTCCCACTATACGATGGATATTCAAATGTATTCCTAGAAAATTCTTGATACTGAAATACTGCATTGTGTAGAAGGCTTTTTAACATGAGCATTAGTGACTTTATTGTTTTTTAAGAAAATTCAGTTTTTCTGATATAATAAGTAACAACAACAACAATAATAATAATTTCAATAGGACCTTATTAACAGTACAAACAAGAAAGCCCAACAGAACTGATTTGATATAGATAGACAAGAAGATGAAGCTATTAAAAACAACAGATATTGGTCTGTTTAAATGTTAAAAAATGTGGCTAAAATATAAAATCTGTATTTGTATCATACAAAATTAAATACAAAATTTAAGTATACATGAATATAATTAGCTGCTGAATCCAAAAGTCGGTTCACAATGAAGAAATTGCTCTCATCTTCATAGCAATTACTAGTTTAATTTGCAGAACTTTGAAGAACCATCTTCTCATCAGGGCTCAAGGAACAGATCAATTTTAAACTTCAAAGGCAGTCATCTTGGATTCTTATATTCTCTGAAAATTTCTTTAATAGAAAACTCGTCAGTCAGATCCACTCACTGATGAAAGCTCAGATAATTAAAACAACACTTTAATACTCAAAATTCCATATCCGACGAGATATTTCAAAGGCTTAATCAGCCTTCTTCCTCAGGCCTTTTTTACATTATGGGACGAGAGAACATCTCCCTCCTTCCCAAATGTTCTCTCATCCCATAATGTAAAAAAGGCCTGAGGAAGAAGGCTGATTAAGCCTTTGAAATATCTCGTCGGATATGGGGTTTGAGTATTAAAGTGTTGTTTTAAATATTAGTATGAAGAGTTTATTTGTTTTTAGTTATAAAGATCAGATATTTTTCATGTGTGTGTCATTTCTTTATGCTTTTATAATAATTTCTGGCAGGCTAAATCTTTTGTTTAAATGAAACTAGGTTGGGTTCAGCCTTGGCTCTTTATATTAAAATTCCTTTGTGCCTGACGGGTTCCGCAGGCCAGGATTTGAAATTATGCCTGTTTTAGTTTCTTTTTTAAATTTATTTTCTTTTGGAGGGGACTACAGCCAGATATGGGAATGGCTTCCCTTTTCCTCTTATCTGAGCATTTCATCTGGTGAGTGGGTCTGGCTGACGAATCCACTAAAAGGACGAAATGGCCGTTCCAGACTCTCACCGACGAAAGCTGAGATATTTTTCATTTCTGTGTCATTTCTTTAGGCTTTTATTTTAATTTCTGCAACATGAAATCTTTTGTCTGTGTTTATTTCTTTAATAAATGTTAAAATTAACATAATGTATTTGTTTAGATATTGACTATCCCTAACATGTGACAGTAAATGCAATCAAGAAAAATAAAAAAATCATTTACAAAGAAAATGATGATAGATTTATTTTATATAAATTTACAAACTTTTACAAAATTTATTATGAAATCCTGTTACAAATTCTTGAATAAAGAATCTGCCAAAATGGCATATGTTAATATCAACAGTTGATGTTTCAAATCATAGCAATTGCTTCAAATATAACCAATAACTGTGGTAGAATTATAGTTTATCAAAATCCAACTCCTTATACTAAGACCATTCAGCATTTATGAAACGAAGCTCAGAATTGCCCAAACAGAAAATGAAGACTGAGGCATTATTTATTTATTAAGTTGTAGTGATGGACAATAGTGACAATTTGCTGCAATTTCATCAATTGTAGCAGTTTTTAAGTTAATAATGTTGTAAGATACCACTATTGAGCTTTCAATTTTTCTATTTTTGAGAAATCACTGAATTTTCATGCGAGTCTTAATTTAAAATGGAATTAAAATTGTAAGAACAAAATTTGTATATAAATACTTTTTCAAATGTCACTGGAAGAAGATGAAACAACTACTGAAAATTTTTGCTAAACGGCCAATAAAAAAAAAATTGTCCAATTTATAAATCTCTGTACCTCTCCTAAGAATGATTATATTATTCAGTATGTTTTTGTTTTTTGTTTATTTATCATTATTTTAAAAGTTCGTTTCTTATGTATGAATATATAAAATTCGGATTTTGTTTGGGTGGCTAAATTATTAAAATTTAAACTTTTAATATTTCAATTAAATGAAAATTAAAAACTATTTGTTTAACATTAGTGATACATTTACAGCATATTTCTATAATGATCTCATTTATTAAGTTGTAGCTACTTCTAGAAAGATCCATTAAAAAAAAAAAGGTCAGGATTTAAAGGATTGACCAAAAGAAATGTGTGTGGTTTTTTTTTTAAAGAAACTTTACCTGCCAAAATTAAGACTTTTTATTATTAAAACTTGATTACTCCTTTGATATTCTTCTTTGGAACTAAGGTGTCAACAAAACAGGAAACAAAGTACCTTTGGTGTAACAATGGAATCTTACAATGGATAAGGCTTATAGACAACACAAGTTCAAGTGGAAATTAAACAGTAAGTGACTTATAACTAAACTTGTACTTAAGATAAATATTTAATTCTTGGATAAACCCAATACGTAATAAAGTCAAATTACCTCTGAATACGGAGTGTTTATCAAAAATCTTGAACCCTTGTAAGAAACCGACAACTTTATTTTAATTATCCTGCAAGATCTCTTTCTGCATATTTCCTTGACTTATTACATACTTTTCGAAAAAATGCTATGTAAATATGAAAAATCCTTGATAAACAAATTCACATCCTGAGCAGGAAGCTTAAATTATTATGTTTATGAGGTGCCATGTGTATTTTTCCTTTTAATATTTTTTTTTTCACCTAACACAGAACAGAAGATATGAAGGATTTCTCAGATTTTTTTAAAAAAAAATTCAATTTTCTGTGAAATAACAATATTTTTAAAAAATATTTCATTAACTCTTGTAGTTTCTATTAAGTTATTTTTGTAAAAGCTATATATTTTTTGTAGAAGATTCAGGCATGATATTTAGTACGTATATAAATTTTGTCTCCTAATCAAGATGAAACTTAAGTATTAACTACTGTGTTTTCAGTATTTTTTTTTTTCAGCAGAATATATATGAAAATAAAATATAAATTATGTACTTACTGTCACATTGAAGAAAATGCTTGAACTGATTCAAACCCCAAATGAAATCTCCACAGAAGTCACACCAGGTGGGATGTTCTGCCTCGGTCAGGTGAAAGTTGTGGCCTTTTCCAGTTCCTCGTGGCTCAACTATCAGGAAACTAAGCTGAGAAAGCTCTATATGTTCCTTCGTCAAGGTGGATTCATAAAGGTTGGGGAATCTTTTATTGAATTTTATGGAATGCTCAGACAAACTGGGCTTAGATTTCCTACGAAAAGGAGTGGAAAACCCAAATATGTTAAGGAAGTCCTCAATCGGATGGAATATGGATTTAGCCTCTTCAGGACTTTCATCAGATGGAACTACTCCAATATGTGGAAGATTCAAATCTCGTGGAAAGTTACTCATTCTTTAATGATTTAAAAAAAATTCAATTAAGGTTACACCGGTATACATAAGCTGCTACAGACAAATGCATTATAATGAACAAAGCCTTTCAGATAGCATTCATCAAGAAGAGCTCGCTTGGTCCAATACTATTATTTACGTTCTTCAAAACCTGCAAACCACAAAAATTTGGATCAATTAAGAATACTGTTTTCATATAATCTTATAAGCTCTGAAATCATAATATAGTGAAATACATGAAGCTAACTTTCAAACATGTGATTGAAATGTTAAGGCTTAATAAAACACCCAAATTACTTCTGATTTAATTTAATTTTTCACCTTAGACTAAGCATTAAGTAAACTGAATTAGTATTCAAATTAAAATTATGTTTCCTTACATAATCTTCTTACAAAGCAAACATATGAATTAATTTAGGTAAATCTGAACTTAACCAGGGTGGCAATTTCCACAGGAAAAAAAAAGAGATTTGATCACTCAACCAATGGAAAGATCTGGAAGCAAAGGCTATCCCACCTCATCTTCATATTGCAGTATGGAACCAAAACTTCTATGTTTATGGCAGGGCCAGATCTAAAAATTGTTGGCTCCCCAGCGAAAATCCTTCATGGGCCTTACCAAGCTATTTCGAGCTGCACCCAGGCCAAGGCGCAGGCCCCCCCTACAATGTGGGGACTGGCGATACCTAGATCCGGCTTTACGATGATTTCTACTTCTCAAAAAAACACTTTTTTTTTTTCTCTTTAATTTCGAATTTGACTATTACAGAGGTTTACTTTGTTTATTTATTTATCTCTTGAGACAAAAATCTCTTGTGACAAGCATTAAGCTGCCTCGGTGTTTCACATTTTGATAGAGTATTTATTTTCTTAACTTTTTTTTTTTGAGGGGTCCACTTGTTTTCCATGATTAAATTCCTCTACCTCCCCATGCCCTTGAGTCTTTGTACGCTGGATACCTTGGCTGATGAAAGCCTGAAACAGCTGTCCCAGTCTCAGTAAGGCTTAAAGGCTTCCCACGAATAACTTTCTGTTTAATAAAATTGAAAGAACAACATAAAATTTCTTTAAGTTTTGTTTTAGTGAAGACTGTTCCTGCATTAATAAACCAAGACAGATATATCCAAATGGGTAATACAGAGGCCAAGAAAGCTTCTCCGCCCACTCTCCCTTTCATTGAGGTTTAACTTATTTCTGATCATGTTACATTCAAAGATGCAACTTACTGACCAAGAGAAATATGAATTCATCCTTAATGCAACTGCAGGGAAAAATCTACAATAAAACTTATAGTAGTAATTAAATCATGGTTGTTTTAAATAGAAATAATCTTAATGCTTTAACTGTGTCATCATACTAATAAAAACAGCGACTAACTTTGTGTTCTAAATATTTTGACTAAATAATGTCATGTGGGGGTGACTTTGACTATTATTTGGAGAATTCAATTTTTATTTTTTTACGGAACTATATTACTATAGTTTTTTCATTTCAGACATGGATCTTGTAGCTTGGAAAATTTAATCTATTTTAGAATAAAATATATTTAGCGGTATTTGAACTAGAAAAAAAAAAAAAAGCTCAGATATAAAACTAGTGTAAAATTTGTCACCAAACAACTTTTACCTTTACTGCTTATTCTGATTTAAGTATGGTATCAATTTCTTTTCAGAGAATAGTAGAAAAACTGTGAGCAGAATGGCATAAGGTTCCTGTTCTTGTGTAAACTATTACCTTTGAAAAAAAAATTTTTCTTCAACAACCCATGTTTTAACCATTTCATGGGATGACATTGAGTATTTGTTTTCAAGAATTGTCATACAAATTTGCTTTGTGGGAAGAGTGCACATCATTGCTGGCCATTGGATGTTGCTGTATTTTGTCCCATTAAACAACAGCGAAAGTCGCTTCCTGAGTAAATGGAAAACAGTGCAGAAAGGCAAAAGTCAAAAGTCAAACCATAAGTCAAAGTTTCCACTGTTGCTAAACGATGAATATGTGGCAAGTAACTCAACCAGAAGTAAAAAAGAATCTCATAGCAGGATTCCAGTATCTACTCACTGGATTGTCAAAAGGTGCTGCCAAAAATCAAGAGATGATGAGGTTCCCAGTGACATATTTCATGCAGATATAGCAGTGTGGTCAACTCCCTCAACAGTTTGGAACAGCCAGTTCCAGAACCTAACCTAGTGCTCTGATGGGAGGAAGAAAATGTCTTCAGATTGAACCCGACAGAAGTGTTGGAACACAAGTGTTGACATCCCAAGGACCTTCCACGAATAACGACAGATCTAGTTCAGAAGATGATTCTGGTGAAGACTTTTCAATTGCCAGCAAATCATCAGAGGAAGCACTGGAACTTTAAGCAAGGACTTAATAATCTCACATTTAAGCTTAACAGTGTAACATAGTGCCTTCACAGTACATAACATATCACTATTCCCGTGTTTCTTTCCTAAAGTTTAATAAAACAAAACTTCGGTAAGGCAAATTTTACTCTACTTTACATCAAACTGTTCCTTACAAGATAAGAGAATTTTTCTGGACCAAGAAATATTCTAAGATTAACTTGTAACCCCACTTAAGTTACAACTGAAATACATCACTCAAAACAGTACAAAGAGGTGTCATTTTTTTACTCTGAGTTATAAATTAAATCCATATAAAACATTTACATGGCAATGTAGAGAATTTTAAGCTGAATCAAATGGTGGGGTTACTTTGGATAAAACATATGTCTGTAAGATGAATAATAAGAGAGAGAGACCAACGTTCAAAGTCACCCCATTTTGAGAGAAACTTTGAACACCAACATTTTATTTTATTTCTTTACCATCAAGAAAGTTATGTCTTTTATATTGTTACAGATTTGAAGCTAATAAGTGACATATGCATGAGTAAAACTAAGAACAGGTGACCTTAAAACAATGTAAATTATTGCAAAATACATTTACTGTCACCCCGCATGATGGTACTTAATGATAATAAAATATTAAAAGAGATTCAAATAGTTAAAATACCTTTCATGACCGATTTACCAATAATGACCAATAAAAAAATTCATTTTAAGATTGTCACTGTTTTATTAATGAATTATAAAATGCATCCATTTGTGTAAAAATTGAACAATAAATGTGATTTTAACATTAACTTATTATTAAAAATTGAAAAAAAATATTTTTAATTCATAAGACAATTTTCCTCTTTTCATTTAATCCACAATCAATCTTTATAACCTTAAGTACTATTACTACATCTTCAGATTGTTTCTTCTAAAAGTTATTGTTTAAAGGCTTAATAAAATTTCAATTTTATATTTTAAAAGCAATTACTTCAAATCATATTAAAGAATTAAATATTAAGATGAGTGCAAGAAACCAGATGATGAAAGTGCAATAAACGAGAGACCTATCAATAATAATAATAATAACATTTTAGTTAGCTACATGTTAATCTTAGTTACATATCACTTAAAAAAAACGGCAAAAAGCATAAACACACATTTTAGTGTTACTCATTCAAATTAAATGGCAAGTTCAAGCATTGCTCTAGTGATACAGCTGTTGATAAGGTGTTTTTGGTTCTGCACCATATGATAGAATTTAAGCAAGCTATATATCTGAAGATTGTGTGTGTTATCATAATGTATAAAACAGCTTCACATTACCATTACACACTGCATAAATTCTTTGAGTTTTTTTCTTTTTTTCTAATTGTAAAAGTTTTAGTCCCATTAGACATGGCAAAATTCCTTTCAACAGATCCTAATTTTAGGTATAAGATAATTACATCATTAATTTTTTGACTATAGATATTTTTGGATACAATATTAAAAAATATAATAAAAGATTCAAACTATGACAGTCCTTGGTCACATGGCTGATCTGTCGGATAACCTGTTTCACTGTTATTAAATACTTAAATTTATTATGAGTGTTGTTTTGCCTTGTTCTATGCTAAAGTCATCAATCACCACATTAAATAAGGATGACTAAAATTTTAATTTTAAATTAAAATTTTCTTTTTTTTTAAGTATCATTAATGGAATTGTGTTAATTTATTACACGTAAATATTTTATCTAGTAAGAAATGTATTACTGTAATGTATAGTGTTTATTGAATGTGACGTGCTATATAATGTAAATTTAAATATAAGGAAGGATAAATAAAATTTTGCCACAGAGAATCCAAAGTTTGTTCTACAGGATTCAATTTGAGAAAAGTAGAAGACACTCCTCAAGCTGATCAACCTTCTAGGTTAAAGAAGTGCACAGTGAATAAGACTCAATTATAGTCCAGGAGAATGAATTTCTCTTCTTTGCATCTGCATCAAGCTGTACAGAGCTTCAAACCCATATCGTTATTTGTATGTGTGCTTCTAAGAAATAAGAATGTATTCAGATCATATAAAACAAAATATGCCTTGCACCATCACCATATTCTTTAAGGACATCTAAAGGATGGTGACAAGATAATCTTGATCTTCTTACCTCTTAGTAATCTTATATGGCAAATCTAGATTCATTTCTAAATAATAGTGGCTTCCATTGATTTTGGAGTTTTAACTGACAACAAATTTGATCCAGCCAAGATTCTACCTAAAATTAGTCCCTTGCTCAATGTTGTCTGTCGCTCTGTAGCTGATATTTACTAAAAAAAAAATGCTTCGAGTTTGATTCCTTTGCTCCCATTGCCCTTAAGTTGAATTTAATATAATTTGTATAATTCTTTTTTCATAATAGTAGTAACAGATACAAAAAAAATGATAAGCCTTAAATTACTATTTTAGATTATGTATGTAATTTTTAGTAACATAGATTACCAAAATATTTTACAGACCCTGGAAAAATTTCTGCTGGCACCCATGTACAGAGATTTTTTTTTCAACATTAGTGGTCGATTTTTGAGTCTTTTTGCTGCTCCAAGAATAAATCAGCATCAAGAATAACAAAGATACAGAACAGCAGTAGAGAGAAATTTGGAAATGACTAAAGCACTTTCCCCTATCTTCAGTCGTACAGTAAAGGAGCAAAATAAATACCCGTATTTTATCTAGGATTTGAATCTAAACCTGTCTTTTATATCTTTAGCAAATGATTGTTAGACATCACTTGTCTGACACTGATAGTTACCGAGATCTATGGTTCGATATAGGTGTTGATAATTACATTTGATTTTTCAGTGATTTAGCAAATGACTTCGCATTTTGTGTGATAGTGTTTATCACAGTAGCAGTTTTCACATCAACATAAGGAATATTAATAAACATGATTTTCAATTAATAAAACTAAAAGAGTAAATGAACTGTTTTTTTTACTGATTAAAAAGTAAACAAGTAATTATAAGGTTTCTACAGTTTTGGATTAGAAATGCATATCATTGTCAGGAATGGATGACACAAAGCAGATTCTGAAAGAAACAAAAAATACGATAGGATATGCAACAATGATCGAAGCATGTGAATAAATGATTATAGAAAAGTCCTGATAAATGAAAATAGAAAATTGGAGGAGGATTGAATAACACAGAAATTCCAGATATGACCAGCTTATCCGCGATGCTTAATGGTAAAAGAATTGATGGAATTCAGAGACGGTTTTAGATATAGGAAAACTGGGCTTCTGTCTAGGACCTTGCATACAAAGATGTAAATGTTTCTTTTGGTTGGATGTGTGAGATCAAGGCAGAGTAGTTAAATAAAAAGGGCCTCAAAAAAGAACAGCTCAAGTACACATGTGCCTAGGACCTCAAACCAGTTCTTTGTCGTACAGCAATTTACATGTTCCAGTGTGCTAAGCATACAATTGAGGGGCTCAGTGGAAAAGAGGCACATGCCACCAAATGAAAATTTTGCAGGATAGCAAGTTTTAGAAAAAGTAATTGCCTGTGGAGAGTTGGTATCTACTTGTAAATATTTAAACTTATAGTGAAAGTAGATGGCGATTGAAGATGATGGTTAATACAATAGATACTAGACGGCAGGATCTACTCAACAATAGCAAAACATCAAAATCCTGATAGAGGTGGCATGTGCCCCTTTTCCACTGGGCCCTCAATTTTAAGTCAGTTTGACTCATACATCTTGAATGGCATTTAAGAATAAGAAATCAAATAAATAATGTCGGTTTGGATCTTTGTTAAGAATTTGTGATCAGAGATAGTTTCAAAGACTGATGCTTTTGTAGAGGATTAAAAAATATGGGTAATAGACTGTTGGTTTAAGGATGTGAAGTGTACTTGAGAGGGATGGGTTTCTTATGGGCAGGTTCTCTTTTGATTTAAATTATAAACATTTTTTTTTTAATGCTTATAGAAATATTAAAATAATAACTATGAAAATGAAGTATTTCATTGAAATGTTGAATTTTGTTTGGATAAAATAATGAGGGAAAAAGAAGACTCTTAAAACAATTCTTTTCATGAAATCAAATCGTGTTTATTTTATAGAAGTATATTAAAATCATGTGGATTTGTCTGGTAGAAGATTCTAATAAATATTTACTGTTTCTAAAACTCGACAAACTAACTACAGTTATTACGTTACTTCCTAAGCCGTAATAAAGTGTATTGTCAATCCAGGAAACAATACTGTTGTTGGATTCTTGTCACGTATCAGGGGATTTTATTTTTTTTAATTCCAATAATATAGTTATACTGCATCTTGTTTACATTTATTTTGTTCTAATTTTTATTTCGAGATGCTTGAAGATATTAAATGCTTGAAAATATACCATTCAAAATAATGAAAAACAATAAAAAAAAAAAATCAACTCAAATATCTTTTTTTAAAAGTTTAATTCTATAAAAACCATAATAGAATAAATATTTTTATAAATCGTATTACACTTTTAAGGTTACAATTAGATTATGACTTTAAAAAAAAAATCTGAAAAACTAAACTGGAACGAAAATAAAAAATTCCTTCAAAATTATGAGAGTAATATCGAAGTAAAAGTATTGCTTAGTGCTGTCGACTTAGCTATAACAGGAAATTTTTGCTTATCGGTAAAGCTTTTAAACCAAAACTTTCAAATACATTAAAAATATTACTAAACCATCTATGTTAATGATTAATATTATATTTTGTAAATGAAATACAATCAAAACTAAGAGAGCATTTTCTGAGGAAACTTTAATACGAATATCCTTCATATGTTTATTCTTAGTTCATGATGATTTAATAAAGTTCCATTTCCCGTTTTTGCCTCTATTTAAAAATAATCATTAAATTTTCATATTAATAATGGAAGTTACGTAAAGTATGCGAGAGCAGTAGCTCACGACCTAAACGAACCATTCACGATAGAAAATAAGGAAATGATGAATGAAAAATTAAAGCTACACGCCTGTGAACTCAGAATTAAAGGAATATCTAATTGAGAAATGAATTTGCGTTCTACTGCATCTCATAAAGACAATGAGCATTTCGTATAACTAGATCATTTTAAAAAACGAGCGATCCCATGCAAACAGCTGTAAATATACCTGTCTAGCTGTCTCTTCGCCAACATCCTCCGAATGACCTTACGACACCCTCATGTCCTTGAAATCCAGCGCTGTTCTGCAATTCCAGAGGATAATATACAAATTTGTAATTAATAACTAAATTACCAAGTCATTTACAATTATATCACTAACATCTTATGCAACACTTATACACTGCTGATTAGATATAAAATGAAAACTATTACGGCGCTGGTTTTTCTTTGGAATCATATTTTAATCGCAAATTCAGAACGCAATTCTTTTTTTTTAAACATAATTAAAACGAAAGCGTGGGAAAAAAACCAAGCGCGGATATCTTACCACAGATGACTAAAAAACTGCAAATAACGATAATGAGAAATAAATTGAATCACAATTGTGACATCATCATCTTATCAACAAGTTTAGGAGACTCACGAAACCCAAGTTACTGAATATATCCATCGCAAAAAAGAATGAAAAAGTCGAAAGTGAAACTTCATTACCCTATAAATTTTAGCTTTTTCTTCTCTTCTCACGTATTTCTGTTTAGATGCAGTGAAATTTTCAAATAAGGAATAAAAACGTCGAAAATCGAGCTACTCAACGATAATTACATCGTAATACATTTCTAGAACATTTCCTCTAATAAGTCCGCTACTCCCATTCACTGATTTTATTTCGTTAAAAGTAATTCGAATTTTTGTTTAATTCTATATTCTCACATTTTTTTTTTTTTATCTAAAAATGTTGCGTTCGAAATGATTCCACTAAAAAATGTCTCGCAGCTTCGTATTACTGATCGCTTTCTGAATACACTTTTACTTATTAAACATAAACAAAATAAATAAATAAAATAAAAATTTAAAAAGCAGCGATTGAAGCTGATACTAATGTTATCCATATCCATTTTTCAATTGATATTTAGCCTTACAAATAATGATCCTTATTAAGCTCATATTGCCTAAGGCATGTAGCCAAGATTTTGTTAAAGGGAAAGTCCATTTCATTTAATTTTTATAAATGACTGCCTTCTGTAAATGAAAATTTAAAAGTAAAATCATCTCAATACTAAAATTTATGGCAAGAGTAGGCTCTTTGAATTTCATCATTTACACAAATAATATCTAGATAAACAAGATAATTAATGCTTTTAGACAGTGTCAAAAGCAAAGCGGTCCCGTAATATGCACAATTTTATAAACACAACTTTATCGGAAGCGACCACTTTTGACCCCCAACTTCCGGTCAGGGAGTGGTCGTAGAGGTCTGATTTTTTTAGACGTGGTCACCTACTTTTTGATGCTGAACACAATGGTGAAGGTTTCGGTCCCCTATGTTTTGCAGGCAAGTTGTAACCTAGGGGCCGCTAACATTGCTTTTATGCTGTTTGGATGGCACAGTCTGTAGCGGCCGAACGGTTAGAGATATTCGAATGAAACCTTCACCATTGTGTTCAGCATCAAAAAGTAGGTGACCAAGTGTAAAAATAAAATCAGACGTCTACGACCACTCCCTGACCCCTCCCCCCCAAGGCGTTGTCTTTGTTTTAAAAACGCCTTTAAAAGATAGAAAACGCCTTGAGGGTCAGGCAGTGGTCCTAGAGGTCTGATTTTTTGTACGTGGTCACCTACTTTTTGATGCTGAAAACAATGGTGAAGGTTTCATTCTAATATCTCTAATCGTTTGGCCGCTACAGACAGGATAAAAGCAAGAGCGGTCCCCTAGCGGTTTTACAGGCAAGCTGTAGCCTTGGGGCCGCTAATAAAGCCGTAATCACCTGTGATTACGGCTTTATTTATCTATTTATATTTCCACACGTTAAATTTCTTTATATACACTTTCTTATTCTCTGAAGGGAGGGTTCGGACCCCCCCCCCCCCCCCCCCCCTCCCCCCAGTGACCCAAATATATCAACTTTTTGCTTCCGATTTCTGTCGAGTTAATATTTTGTAAAATATTGTTATATAACCATTATTCAATGCCGGAAATTTTTATAGTAATCTCGTTTTCATTCCATGTCTTTCCCCTTTTATTTCGTTCGCTATATTGCCGCTGTACTTTTAATTCATTCAACGTTCACAAACATATTATTAGAAGTTGTTTCAGCGAGTCCGGTAGCTCAAGTAGTGAAGCATTTGTTTAGTTTGGAAGAGAGAGGGATTTCCCCAGATGGGTCCTAGGGTTCCCTCAGCCCTATTGTCAGTAGGATACAGATATAATATGTTCATTTTAACAAATAATTTCTTCTTTATTTAGCGTTTTCTTTATAAAATATCAAAATACATTACTCATATTTTTGCAAGAAATAAGACTACAGGATGGCCATAAAGTCTGGACAAATAGACAAAAGCCAAAGAAGCACATATTTAAAATTGATAATGACAATAATAAGATATCAGGTTGTCTACAAAATCTGATCAAAAAAATTCCCTGATTTTTCCCTGATTTCATGAACAATTTCTTTTAAAATTCCCTGATCATAAAGAGAAAAATTCCACGATTTTAACTATTTGATAAATCTTTACTATTTTCTGTACGTATACTAAAAGAATAAGTAAAAAATTCTATAAAAACAGTACTTATGAAATACTTAAAAAAAAAGAGAGAGAAATAAAAAATTATAAATTAATGAGTTTACAATATCTTACCTTTTAAAAGATTTATTGCAACAATAAATACAAAATTAAACTCAACTGAATTTGAGATTCATTGTAATATACAGCATGATACTGATTATTTAAATTTTTGAAAGCTTTATCGCAGCAATTTCATTTTCAATCATTTCAGATTCCTTTTGTGCTGCTTCTAAGATTTTAATTTTTTGTCATTAAGCCTTTTTAGTTCTTGAATGCTCCCATAAGATAGGCACTCGCGCTTGACAAAAGATCATAAATTTCCCTGATTTTAAGTAATAATTGCAAAATTCCCTGATTTTTTTCCAGAATAACAAAATTCCCTGACAATTCCCGGTTCTGTAGACACTCTGGATATAATAATAGTGAGCAATGTATCAAATGTAAAATTTGACTGAAGCTGCTTGCTTTTACAGGTGTTCTTTGAGGATTATTAAAGGGACTGACAAACGAATGGAGTAGATATTTTTGAATGGCAGTGAGACAAGAGTTCATTATCAGTTCGCTCATTATCGTATCGGTGTTGAAAGTTTGCATTGTCAATGAGGGCCAACACATTGAATACGTTATGTATTGCTTTTTCTGTATTAAAAAAACACGTAGAAGCACATCTATTTGCTTATATTTATGTATTATGTCCAAACTTTAGGCCACCCTGTAGAAATGTCACAATGAGGGCTTTTCTATTAATTAAATCAATTAAAAGAAATTTGTAGACGGGCTGTAACTTCAGAACTGGTTGCTAAATTTAAAGTTTCAATCAACTAGGATCTTTAAACTTATGATTTAAAAATGTTTTGCTTAAAGCGTAACGTTTAATGTAATAATACTGAATATGATTTCCTTATAATGTAAAAAATTTTTTATTTGAATGAATAATTGACATCAAGTTTTCTATTATAATGTAATCAAACAAAATTTTCTGAATCAATAATTTTTTTCCATTTTGAAGTTGATCGAAAATTAGTCCATTTGCATTTTTTAAAAACATATTTAATGGAAAAAAAAAGGCCTAATAGAAGCATTGCCATCATTTTGTTTAAATAATTTTATTAAGGTAATCATCTTTAGTACGCTATTTAGTAACGAGAGTATTCTTAAAATGAACGTTTTGATTTGATAAAAAAACAAACTTTATTTCTGATTTCCCATTATTAGCATAATTAGAAAATCTTCAGTTCCTATACAAACATTTTTTCCAATTAACAATAATGCTCTGGTATTTATTTTATTTATTTAAATATCTTAACTATTTTCATTTTCCTAATACCTTTATTACAATTCTTCGCAGCTTGGGAACTAGCATACCTTACAGTTTTAATCATAGTTAAAGAAACAGCAAATTCGAATCAGTTCGAAATTCAGAACGCCATCTTTTTTCAGTACCTCTTTGCGGATAATTTCGCAGCGCCATCATCGCTTCAGTGGCAGAAACAGTCATTAATCAGTTGACAATATACAGGGTGTTTCAAAAATACACGGCATAATTTCAGGTATGTATTTCCCACATGTAGACAATCAAAATAGTTCATTACAACATATGTCCGGAAATGCTTCATTTCCGAGTTATGGCCTTCACAACATTGAAAATCACCGGAACGTTTTTCTTATTTACAGATGAAGCACAGTTCACACGAGATGGCATAACAAATTTCCACAATCAGCATGTATGGGCGTATGAAAACCGAAATGCAACTGTTGTATCTCATCACCAGGTGCGGTTCTCCCTCAACATGTGGGCCGGTATCATTGGTGATCGATTAGTTGGACCCCATGTACTTGTAAACAGACTTACGGGGCAGGCGTACACAAACTTCCTGGAAAACACCATACCTCATGTTTATGACGACACTCCACTGATCGATCGTCAGCACGCTCACTTCTTGCATGACGGCGCTCCTGCACACTTCAGTCGTACGGCTCGCCGGTACTTGGATCGAACGTTTCCTGATCGATGGATAGGTAGAGGTGGCCCAATTGCTTGGCCTCCACGCTCACCTGATCTGAACCCTCTCGATTTCTACTTGTGGGGCCATTTAAAATCATTGGTTTATTCGTCTCCGGTGCCTGATTTGGAATCCCTTCGGAATCGAATTGTGGCACGTTCTGAGGACATACGCAACATTCCTGGAGTGTGGGATCGTGTTCGCAGGTCATTGAGACATCGATGTGAGGTCTGTATTCAAGCAGGAGGTGGTCATTTTGAACATCTTCTGTAATGGCAACGACCGGCGGAACGAAAAACGTTCCGGTGATTTTCAATGTTGTGAAGGCCATAACTCGGAAATGAAGCATTTCCGGACATATGTTGTAATGAACTATTTTGATTGTCTACATGTGGGAAATACATACCTGAAATTATGCCGTGTATTTTTGAAACACCCTGTAGAGGGAGAAAAATGTAAAAAAAATAAAATAAATAAAATAAAAAAATCCACATCCCATAAGTTTATATATTTATAACGGAAAAGAAAAAATGAAACTGAATTATATTATTTACAAGTAATTATGACTAATTTTCTGAAATAGGAAAACAGTATGAGATTTTTAATTTAATTTGACATATTCTAATTTAACTGTTTATCACATAGGCTACTTCAATTTCTTAGAATATCCCTTTAGATTCAGCTTGATGCATTCAAACAGTCCTAATATTTTCTTCTTGTCATACCTCAATAAATCCCATATGGGCAAAAAAAAAAAAAAACTTGGCTAGCAGATTCGAATAATTAATATTTCATAAAGTTATCTCAAAATATTGCTTTCCTGTTAACAAGTGGCTGCAAACTACTGTTAAAAACTATCATTTGAAATTACGCTTAATATTTTGATAGAATGGCTTGTTTAAATCCAACTACTCAGAAATGGAGACAAATTTCAATCTAAAATCCTGCAATGCCTTTATCTTCCCGATTTATAGAAAAACATTAACAGTCGAATGGTAATGTAAGATAAACATTATCCTAACAAATCCCTGAAACCTGGTATTCAACTTCCTTACTAATTTCACCCTAATATTGCAACCCAAAAAGCAACGATGTGCAAATTCTCCATACTGCCTTCTTTCACCGAAATGAAGACAGCAATTTTAAAATCTGCAACCCGATGAAACCCCTGTACTTAAAATTTTACATTTGTCATTACAGTAGAGTCGCGATAATCCGAGGTAATTGGGGCTGATGGTACCTCGGATTACACGGAAAAAAAAAACAACTGTAATTTTCAACTAAAACGAGACATATTTAATTTATAATATAATATTAAAGTTACAGATACATTAACAATGTTACCTGGTTACGACATGAAAAGACTGTTTATAGGCATTTACAACTTTAAAAACTGTCCAAGGTCTTCTGCTTCACAGTAGAGCAACGCTTTTTAGCAGCGATGTCACGCCATCATCTAAGTAGTAAAATGGAAAACTATCACACTGAACCCTCAAATGACTTCTTGGAATCGTCGCCCTGCGTGACCTTGGACTAGCCTCACCTCGGATTACCGCGACTCTACTGTATTTGACATCAAATACTTTCCAAGATTGATCTTTGCCTTCTCTTTCTTGTGGAATGCTTATAACTAGTGTTATTTTTTGCTTTAAGAATATAGGTGGAAAACTAGTTAAGAAAGTAATTTGCCAATTGTGATCAAAGCATATTTAAGAAGAATATATTTTTTTTTTCTTTCTTCATTGAAAAGTCAATCTTAGAAGTAACAAGATAAAAGGAACCGGAGGTGTGTCAATGAGCTGCCTCGTTAGCTTAATTAGGTTTTCAAAACAGCAAGACACTCAAAAGTTTATGTCAATAAAGCAAATATACAAAACACCGAAATAAACTAAGATATCACTTGTGATTTCAGAATCTTTTTATTTCATTTCAGAGGATTACACAACATCACCCGTTTTCAAACGGTGGATTTAAATCTAAAATAACAGAATTCACTGTGAATTGTTCCACCTGTATTCTATTAAATGTGTGTATATGATAAGTTAGAGAATAAAGTTGGTGTTTAAAGTTTTTTTATAATAATAAACACAAAACATTTGTAAATTTTAGTATCCCGACACGCATGCACATATATCAGATCTTTTTTTCCCATATAAATAAAAAAAAATCTGATTTTTTTTTTTTTTTCTTTTTTACCATTTTTTTTTTTGTGTATTTTTTTAATATTTTTTTTTTTTTAGGCATGATGTGTCTTACTTTATTCCTTCAACAATACAAAGTATACAAAAGCAAAATAATATTACAAGTACAAGAAGTTATACACAGTAAGTTTCATTCTATAACGTACCTTTCAAAGTCGACAACAATATTTTTTTTTTTTTTTGTCTATTTTTTTTTCCAGTTATTGCTACAATGAGGCAGAGATCTGAGGTCAACTGAAGTATGCTGCATAGTAGTATGGTAATTGAGGCCAAAAGCTCACAGTTACAGCTGCCTTTTAATGCATCTATGAAAGTAACTTTGTAGCCTGTTAGCATACTTCACTGCATGTATACATATATATTTGTTGATATATGTATATATATATTTAAATAACTATATATATATATGTTGCAACTTCAGAAACGGGTAAATATGGAGGATGCACTAAATTTTAAAACAATCTTCCACGATATTATTGGCTGATTAGTTTGCTTATAGTTAAGGACTTTTTCGTTTCTGCTAAGAATAGATAAGGAATAATCTGGGATTTTCTAATAAAATTACATGGATTTTTTTCCCCTAGGGATATTTTACACATTAATATCAATGTGACACCATTACAATGGATGCCATATTTCTATATATATATTGTATATGAATTCAAATAGCACAAAATTGTGCTCAAGTTTTAAACATAGCACACAATTTTGGAATACTTACATATAAAAAAAATGAAGTACTGAAATAGTTAAAATAATCACAAAGTCACTTTAAAATACTGATAGTCTGAGCTAGATGTCTAAATTGCTTCGTGTTGATTGCTTACACACACATTATTTTTAAAGACTGGTGTTACTAAATTCACAAGCATTACAGTACTGATTTTATACACATACCAAAGGGAGACTTCAGTCATATAAGTTACAATACAAGAGTTGAAAAAAAAAAAAAGGACAATTTGCCAACTCTTGGGAACTACGGTTTTTAACTGCAATGTGGAGGGGGCGGGCGCAGGTTTGGTACAGATTTGTTAAAAAAGAGAAAAGGAAAAAAGAAGGGCATGATCTTATCTGAGATCTACAACTATATGAAATAATGTTCTACTTTGGAACATTATAAAAAATTGTCCATTGTGCGAATCAGGCCCTTAAAATTTTACATGGAGAAAAAGAGAGGATAAGACGGTACTAAAAACATGAGGTAACACCACCTGACTGGACACACATTCAAAATGGCCAGTTCTACATTCTATTCACTGAATCTTGAGTTAATATCTTCTTTAAAGGAATTATGGGCCAGAAGAAAGAGAGAGAGTGTAAAAAAATATAAAAAACAAAACAGAAATAAACCGAAGCAGTAAAATTCAATATGGCAATGCTGCTGAGTTCTAGCAACAAATATATTTACTATGGCATGGATAAAAATGCATGGAAGCCCTGGCTCAGGAACTACGACTCCCATTTTTTGTAAATATACATATATATGAATGTTGTACTGAAAGAACCAGTGAACAGACTGTATGACGAATGGTGACTAATTACATGGGAAGAAGTGACATTTAATACAAATTGCATTACAAGAGGCTTTAGCCTTTCCGACAAGTTCATAATGACCATAAAATGCCAATACTTCTAAAATATACTTGGCTGAAAGGACCGTTCTCCTGTTATGAGGTTGATATATATGCCTTTTTTTTTTTATTTCGCTTTTCGTACCAATGGTATTTTAAATAAACTGTAGTGGGCTTTTCTTTTATAATTATCTTGAACACATGTATTTGGGTAAGTAAAATTCAAGACACTGATGAACTTAGAACCACTACTTAAAAAACTACAAATGACACCACGCTTTACATCTTCAGATCTTTTATCTTCTTAGTACTCATTGCCAGATTCATCGTCTTCGCTCTCCCAATCCAATCCCTCGCCTCCTTCTTCCTCATCATCCATTACGGGAATATTTGCAAGGGGCTGCTTGGGTGGGACATTCACGTTGACATTGACAGGTGCCTAATACAAGAAAAGGAAGAGCAATGAAAAAAACAAAAAACAAAACAAAAACGATAAAATAAATAAATAAACAAATAAAATAGTTAAAATAATTCTTAATCATTCGATTATTTATTAAAATAACATACACACAAAAGGAAATATACGAATGAAGGACATTACCTTATCCTTCTATTATACTGATTTTGTAATTTCTTTAAAACTTTTAATTATTTAAAGGTATTATAAATGTTACATTGCACCAAATTTTAGAAACTTTTTTTTTTATACTGTCTTTAATTGTATAATGACGTGCTACTTAAAATCAAAAAGAAATAAATTCACTCCTACACTTGTATGGATTACAGTTAACGACTCCCTACAATTAAGACTTGACAGTGGAATCAATCAAAGGCTAAAATAATTCTAGAGAAAACTACTACATGGATTTTAAGAATATCCAAAGTTAGTCAAAAAACTAACCAGAAGCCATAACAAAGTACTTTCAATTTGTGATGAAATTACTAAATTTTAATAAAAAAATTAATCAAAGAGCATAGAACTGCTCCTAATAACATAAATAATTCGTTATTTTATGAATAAAAAATCTACACAAAACTGCTGAATAAATAACAAATGAATACAAATCCAGCAAGAAGTAGGAAAATTTTAAACTGTAACATACACGAGAAAAATAAAATAAAAGAGAATGGGAATAAAGTGCTTTTAAATGTGTAAGAAGTTCTGGAATTTCAGACTTCTGCAAGTTTCTTTTTTTGAAGATACCAATGTAAAGACAATGCAAGCATTACGACAGAATGGACGGTAAAGAGTTATTTGAGGAATATGATTTTTTTTTTAAAACTCAATTGTAAGGTATATGCTATCAACACTGCCCCTCTAAGATTTGTCAGTCAAAAAAATAATTTATTATCTATCCATCACTCTGAGTGTCTCTGAAAATAAGGATCCCAAACTACTATCCACAATCCACTGTAACCGTTACACATTGGTTTGGGAATGACATCACCGACCTTCATGACATCTTCAGTAGGATGATAGTACTAGCTGCACAGTAACATTTCATTACCGAATTGTCGCACACATGAGATAATTTGAGGGCAGAACTTCGAACTGAAGCTAATGGCAAAGATAAGTTTATAAGAAGGTGGGAGTGTTACTATCTTGAAACCAGCAACACTCGATACATAATCAAAACTTCTGCCACAATAGGCATAGGCCCATTATATAATATTTTGCAAAACTGAAAAGAACTTGTGTCCAGCCTGATACACTGTATGATTATGGAAGATGAGATTTAAGTCAGTTAAATTCTGCTATGAAAATATTTGTCGGGTTCTCTACCTTCACTTACAACTTAGTGTCCCATGACAGACCAATGTGGCCCTTGGGTTGCGGGAGGTAGTACTTCTGGCGTTTCATGACCAATGGGACTAAGTTGAGGTCGGGTGGTCAGTCCGACACCCGCCTTTCACCCCCAGCAAAGAAACTCAATACCCATTGTACAGATGACTGGGTAGACCCTAGGACATGTTTGGGGAGAATGGAGCATGGAAAAATCCCCGCCTTCAGCTGAGACCACCACTTCCAACCCACAGCTAAGTGCCCTTGCTACTTGACTACCGGGCCCACAAAACTTACAACTACAGAAATTTATTCTTAGCTCCATCCCCCTTATTTTGGCAAGCTTCAGTAATAATTGTTAATCTTAGAATTCACACACAAGATATTAAAAATACTTTGATTAAGCTACTGTCAAATTAGCAAAAGAAAATAATTCAATTCAGGAATTAATACAACTGAGGAATTTTGCAATTAAAAAAAATAAAATTCCTCCCTCCCACTAAAAATCTCAAGGATTTTCTTAACTAATAATAATTTCTTCAGTATGTTGCTGAGCATTGGTATTTCTTAAAAAGTCAAATAATGGAACAAAGACAGAATGGTCAGTTCACTTCACCCAAGGCTTTCACAGAATGAAACTGTTTGCTAAAATAGTTTTCTATGATTGTTTTTTTCCTCTGCCAAAGCAACTTCAAAATTTTCTTAATTTATTTCTATAGAGCAGCAAAGAAATGATAATGTAAAATATAATACTAGAGGAATAATTTGGAACTATCAACTTTTAAATACACAATTTCAATACCATTTAACTCAAAAAAGTGTACATTAAGTGCAGATTCCAACTTAATAAATATTTGTTCAGATTCAAGAAACTGCACAAAATTCCTATTAACTGTATGAATTGAATTTTATGCACAAATTAAATTTTAAGTTGCAACTACAGTAAATAAATGCATCTTTAAAACTTGATAATGTACTTTTAAGGTAATTTACAAAATCCAGTGTTATGAACATCTATCGAATCTCATTCAAAATATTTCAAATTCAGATTTTTAGTACTTAATACATAAGCACTGCTAACTGATGATAAAGGTATCAAATTTTATTCTGGCTTTAAGAGTTGAAAATATACTCATGGACAAAAAAATTAGCGCACCAAGAAATAATTGCGGGATCGTAACGAAACTTGCAATGAAGGTACATGTCGGGGAGATATGCAAATGATTAGAAATGCAGCGTGATTGCGCATTACGTATAGCCGGTAGAGGGCGTTGAACATCGTACTCTGTGGAGTATAAAACAGGTAACCAAAGCTTGTTTGAGTGTGCTGAATCATTTACAAAGGAAGAGCTGAAGTAGACATGCAATTACGCCATGTTCGAAGACAGTATATGCAGTTGTCGCAGTTTGAGAGAGGGAGAATCGTCAATTAGGCCGCTCTGATTGTGTTGTGAGGAGGTGTTAGGACCAGTGGACCCGAGAGATGTCATGTACACTAAGACCAGGCTCAGGACGCCCTCGACAGACCAGTCGTCGAGAAGACCGCCACATCGTCAGAAATGCACGTGTACAGCCAACTGCTTCATCAGCCGCCATCCAGGCACAGGTAGCACCTTCACTAGGGGCCTCTGTGTCTTCTCGAACCATACGAAGGCGCCTGGCTGAAGGACAGTTGGTATCGCGGCGCCCATTACGTGTGCTGCCCTTAACGCCCACCCCTCGACGCCTCCGTTTGGAGTTTTGCCGCGCACGAGGAAACTGGACTGCAGCGGAATGGAACCAGGTCGTCTTTAGCGACGAATCCAGATTCAATCTCGGCAGTGATGACAATCATGTTCGTGTGTGGAGAGCCCGTGGTGAACGCTTCAATCCTGCCTTTGCTGTACAGCGACACACCGCTCCCACAGCTGGTGTGATGGTATGGGGTGCCATTGCCTACAATACACGGTCACCCCTAGTATTGTTTCGTGGCACCATGACAGCCCAGCGGTATGTTCATGAAATCCTGCAACCACATGTGTTGCCACTCATGCAACGGCTCCCAGGAGCCATTTTTCAACAAGACAATGCTCGGCCTCATACGGTAAGGGTGTCACAAGACTGTCTCCGCACTGTTACTACCCTTCCTTGGCCTGCCCGATCCCCAGATTTGTCTCCAATCGAGCATATCTGGGATCATTTGGGACGACGAGTTGGGCATCCCACGAGTTTGGACGAACTAGAGGCAAGGTTACAGCAAATATGGAACGAAATGTCTCAAGACATCATACAGAACTTGTATGACTCAATGCCCGATCGTATCGCATCGTGCATTCGCGCTAGAGGGGGTCCAACGGAGTATTAACTCCTCCGTTCTTTTGCCTTTTTCTCTGAAATAAATTATCCTTTTTCTTTGATTTTCTTATCATTTACTTATATCAAAGTAGTCATTACATATGTAAATTTTCGTTTCATTTTGACGACTCCTCCTTGGTGCGCTAATTTTTTTATCCATGAGTGTATAATTACATTTGCTTTATAAAACTACAGTTTTAACAAGCACGTTTAGAACATTATCAATTGCATATTACTAAGTTAGGCTCAAATTAGAATTCTTATTAACACCTGTACTAAAAATTAATACTTTTGTAATAAATATTGTTTAAAGAAGGTGAGAAAGACAGTCACTCTTTGATGACTAAAGAGTCTAAATATCTGCTAGTACCTATCATTAAAACTGACAAATTGATAACTAAATTTAATAGTTTGCTGTAAGCAAATTTATAAGCAGTGCAAAACACTTTACTGCCATTATATCATAAAATTAGCCTCATCTTTTCTATTAAAGTGAAAAATTTAGGGCTTAGTAATATAAAAATAACTGCATTCCTTTTAATTAACTGACTTGAAATTTGAAATTCCAACTATAAAACCACACAAACAGATTCATTTAGCAAACAGAAAAATCCAAGTTTGCTCTATGAAATTGCCTGTGACATCAGATCTTATATACTTACCAACAACCAGCAAAATACTTTTCAAAATAGTTAATATGTACGAATTAATATCATAAATAAATAATTCAGAAGAATATCCTTAGTACAAACATTAAATTCCTGAGAACACATGCATAGGTAAGGTGCAACAAAAATTGTTAGTACAGTCATACTTCACCTTACATCGTTAATTCGTTCCAAGATTAGCGACTTAAGTCGAATAAACTCTTTAAAATATGACCTAGACTCCCTATAACAAATCCCATAACATCGGCCTGTAGGTGCACAACAAGTTGTTCAATAGTTCATCATTTTTACATTCTTTTTAATAAATTTACCTGATGGGTGACATCGGAGTGATTTTTAAAAAATGGGTTTTTAATATGTTCACCAACTGATGTAGCGTTAAGTTGCATAAACTGAAAAATAAAGATTTTAATTTTTTTCCTATTATTATTATTATTATTAATAAAAAACCAACGTAATGTCAAAAACAACATAAAATGAGGTATGACTGTTTTTTATTATAATTACTAGTGTTGGTTGAATAAATTCAAACATTTAGTCTCATATTCAAGATAAAATAAACCTAATTGAAAACAAAGAGTCTAAAAGACCCAAAAAATTCACTTCCATTAAAATCTTAATTGCAAGATGTTAACAAGAACTACTAATTTTTTTAACTAGTTATTTTTTCCCACTGAGATTGCTCATAGATACGAAGGTAATGATGTGCTGCAGAGACATTTTCAACAAGGTTTTATTATTCTGTTTCATTAGAACAATTACTACTCAAGGACAAAGATACAAAGGAAAAAAAAATACCAAATAATATTCACTGAATAGGATTCAAATCAAATTGGATTACCATTCACAATCCAATAAACAATTTTGAATTTTTGTCAATATTTTTTTTTTTAGTCATTGATCCTTTCACTGCTCTTCCAAACACGCTTTCATCTGGTTAAAGTTTAAAATTCAAATTTCAAACCTACCCACTTTGTTTCAATGAAATCGTAACCTTTCTGCAATTGAAAGTGTTGACTGATTCTAGAACAGAGTTTTTATAAAGATCACAGATTATTAACCCAATCTAATGAATGGATTAACACTTGTCTACTGGATAGAAAGGAATATCTTTTGCACTGTTTTTTGAAAGCAAACAAACAACACTGTTTCAGTTCAAAAATTAATTTCTTCTCAGATGAACTGTGTTAAATCAAAATATATCTTGTATCCTTAAAATATTTCTTATTTTGCATAGGAATAATTATCTGATTAGATTATTGTCTTTACTTTGCAGCTTCTAGATGACAAAAAAAGGTCCTAGCACTAGGGAGATAGGTTAAAAGAAAGAAAAACAGATTTTTTTTTTTTTTTTTTTTACTGAAATAAATTTGTTTTTCAGATCAACTTAAAACGTCATGTAATTCTTCTGAATTTCACTCTGTGGGCAAAGAATGACGTTGTCCGGAAAACTGAATATCTGTATATGAAAGAGAACAAACTTGGTAAATAACGAAATATGTAATTTAATCATGGGATGATTTCACAAGAACTGCAATGCAATAGAGAATCACTTCTCCTGCACCATCTTTGCTAAGGGTTCCACAAAATTAATTTGCTATAAAAGGCTTAAAAAAATTGTACAATGGTTTCATTGTAAATGTTGTGGCTATTAATATCAAACTAACACCCGTGGTTTCCATGAAGTCAAATCCATTATTTAAAGCTAAAGTAGAAAGCTTTTTTTTTCTCAAGAGCCGACATCCTCTGGTTAACAGTTACGTCAATTTTTGCAATTCATCTTAATGGAGAAATATACTAATTTCTTAAAATAATAAGCTGAAAACAGCAACAAAAATCCAGTCTTTCACAATGTTTTGTTGCTTTTTAAAACAACTATTTTTTTCTAAAGAAAATGAAGTGAAAGACCTACCTAAAGCGGCCTTCATAAGATTATAATGGCAAATCTTAATGTTGATTAATATGTGCGAATAAGAAAATTTAATTTTTGGTAAAAACAGAAAACAGTGCAAATGACTTTCCATTAAATCCAATATTTTGATAAGATCTTCAAACACCAATGTCCCATTTACATATATAAAAATATGTAGTTTTAACAGTATATTGAAACTGTTATTACCTGTGGGCCAAGCATACTGTTTGGTTCATTTGTAAGATTTGTACCCTGAAAAGTACAGAAGTTTAGTATTACACATTAGCATTTAGAAGGGAGAAAACAGGGAGACAATTAGAAAAAAAAAAAAGTTGGAAGCCTAAAACCTTTAGTCTTATATACCAGTTTTTTTCTTAGAACTCTGAAAGCATCTTAAAAAACTATCACCCGATATAATGCAATATGATTAACAGCTGTACCAGAGAAGATGCAACATATAAACTGCAAATACAGTATATATGTTTTGTTTTCATTTTGATAGTAGTGCTTTTGATGCAGCCGTTTCAGAAGAACATACGTATATGTATATCTCTCTCTCACACACACTTCAAGAATTCAATACAATAAGTAAAGATCGGGTGAAAAAAATCTTTATTTCATTAAACACCGAAGTCCCCTAAACATATATAATAATATGCAGTATTAACAGTATATTAAAACTGTTATTACCTGAGGGCCAAGAATACTGTTAGGTTCATTTGCAAGATTAGTGCCCTGCAAGAACAGAAGTCCAGCATTACTTCAAAATAAAGTAAAAAGGGGGAGGAAAAAACAAATCATAAAATCCTTGCAAGCTTTAATATCTAAGTGATATAGAAACCCAAACTTTCTATATACATTTTTTTTTCCCTCCTTCAGAATTTTGAAAGCGATTTAAAAGCTTATTTTTACCTGAAATTAATCAAATATGATTAACGCAATCTGAACGAACAATACCATAATCCATACTCTGCTTTCATTTTTAGATAGGAATCATGTGTTGTAGTTTTAAAAGTTGTACATATCTACATATTCACAACATACACACATCATTCAAAATCCCAAAGATATAAAAAGATCAATTGGAAAGATCTTTATTTATTTCTTTAAAGTGAAAAGGTCCCTTATATATAAATAACAATATGCAGCATTAACAGTATATTGAAACTGTTATTATTACCTGTGGGCCAAGCATACTGTTAGGTTCGTTTGTAAGATTTATACCCTGAAAAGTACAGAAGTCCAGGATTACACATTTAGTAGGGAACAAAAAAGACAGGGACAATGTTCACAAAAATCTTGCAAGCTCTGAAGTCTTAGTCAACGGACAGCTAATTTCGTGAATTCTACATTAAAAAGCTCAGCAAAATTAAAGGCAAAATCACTTTTTTTGGATACATGAACATGCTCAGTAATATATCTCTCTATTTTTTTGATTAAGCCCTGCAACACTGGATTAATGAAAAATAAATTAATAATTATAGACTCCTAATGACTAAAATAATCTGTCTCTTTTTATTAAATGTCACAAGGTAGAAAATTTTATGGTGCATTCCTCCTCTTTTTTTTTTTTTTGGAACTGCTTATATGAAAGACAAATGTTCAAATAAACTAAGACTTGCTTTCAAAAGAACATCAGCCTTAGAATAAGTTAAGATACTATTTATAACAAATAATGAGACTACTATTTTCACTTCATCTGAACTCTGCATATGTAGACTTTCTAGAAGAAAAATGACTATGTGGCAAACATTTTTCCAAAGGGTATTACAAGGTTTCTGTGACCATTGCCCTGGTTACAAGCTGTGTGTCAAGGATACGGTTTTGTTCATTTGCTATTACCTGTGAGCACAGGATACTATTTTGCTGCTGTTGTTGTTGATGTTGTTGTTGCTGCTGCTGCTGCTGTTGTTGTTGTTGATCATGTGTTACCTGGAAGTACAGAAGTTCACCATTACAATATTTTTATTATTCATAGCATATTCAAACTTGTGCAGTAAAATCTCGTTACAACAGATTGTTGCCCATCTTATGTAGGATCCTAATTGTAGCTTAAAAAAAATTCTTCCATTTGCTTTTACTTATTTGTAATAATATAGTGTTTGCAAAATATTATGTTGGCTCTGAAGTAAAAGTTCATCCGCTTTTAGTCACTTTTATAATCAGTTTTTACCAATGACAACATGGGAAGACAAAGTATTATTCACTACCGCAAACTGCACTTCTTCTGTTGAGCTACAATTGTTAGCCCTACAATATTCCCATCCTTGAAGAAAGCAAAATTTCAGTAATTGGGCTGCCTAAGCACAGTATCAGCAAGCACTGCCATATATCCATTCGCAAAACAAGCATATGTGTTAGAAATAGCTTGACAAAACACTAGTTCCTGCTTTCCAGTGGCAGGTATATTTCTTTTGATGCATCTTAAAGAGACAGAGCTTGCTTTTTACAATAGATTATCTTTCAATTCTGGTTTGTGCACTTGATAGTCAATCCCGTGACCAAAAACAAAAAAATATCAAGAAGATATCCGAATGGTTTACATGAAGGACAATGTTTAAACATATACTGACAAATCATGTGAGAAATAGTTAAAAAAAAAAAAAAAGCAAATACTGAATGGATGTTTCTGAAAATTAGTGTTTCAAAAGTTTCCAAACTACATATGTATTCCCATCAAGAAAGGAAGCTAAATATGTTTGCAGCAGTACCTACAATAATTAGTCCTGACCATTTGTCTTCTCTTACTGTATTTTCTGATGTCCTCCTTATCTGATGAAATATGTAAGTACTCTCAAAATTGTTAAAAATCAGTCGTTTGTACTTATAAACCTGTTCAGTAAATTTGCTCTCTCTATTTTTTTTAATTTGCTTCTCATTCTTTGATTACTATACTTATCTAAAGAAGACTGAAGTAAAAAAATTCCTCCAAGTAATCCTAAACTAGAAAAAAATCAACTCTCCGTAAGTTTAGGTAAGCTGAATGTAATTTTCTACAGCAAATTAAATACTACCCTTCAGAACTCACCAATGACATGCATTTACTAATGCAAGGGATTTTATAGTGGGTAGCAATAAAATTCAGTATTGTTTCAATGCACATCATTAAAAGAGCTCTGGCTTTCCAGTAGACAACACAAAAACCTGGTGTACCAAAAATAGAAATAAAGCGTGCTGTCTCAAGTCAAAAGTGTCTTGAGACAGCAGTCAAAAGTGTCTTAAGAGCAGACAGTAAGCACAACACACATAAGTGACTGTCGTAGCAAAATATTTAATTATTGTAATGCTTATATGCAACCACTGTCCTTATGTTCAATTCAAATCTAAACCAATAAATTCTGACACCATATACTCAGTTAATATTGCTATTTTTTTAAAACTTGTCCTTAGATGGAATTATGCATTTGAAGTTAGGATAATGCAAAGGCACTCCAAAAGACTGTACCAACTGCTCCAAAGTTTTTATTCCACAGCCTTTCATCCTGACGCATCCTTTATGAACAATGCCTATTACTTCTCATAGAACCATTTCTTCCTATTGAGTTTGATTACTCCGAATGAATACCCGCTTGTGGTAAAATTAAGGAGTTGTATCCATCAACCATCTTTTCACTGCTGCTACAATTTACCAAAAAGAAAAAAAATATAAAAAAAAGTAAAAATGTGTGACTGTAGAGGTGGGAGTTTTTTGATTTTGAAAATGGCATCCATGACGAAAAGACTGCTATAGGGTTGCATGTTATCTTATTGCAGAAGTAAAATGATACGGTAAGGCTTGGTTCCTGGCAGATCTAATTCTCCCCAATAACTGCTTAGTTCAGAAACCAACAATGGTGTCACTGATAGTATCATTCCCAAAGGCCTTCTGTTATGGATATTTCTGACCGTCTCCTTCTTACACTTTAAACCACACTCACCAATGCTTCATTTGTGATGGATACCAAGATTAGTTGCAATCACTTACCATTTAGGAGAAATAACTAATCAAGGTAAACATAAGTTTAAAGGACATATCTGTTAACAAACACCTGGAATAATCTATTATTATTAAATAAGAACTGATTGAGAATTTTATATTTATATACATATTCATATGAATTTTATGTCTGTTTTAACGAGATTTTACTGTATTAAGTTTAATGCCAAGGATATTGAATATTATCCTCAATGTACTATGGAACTTCACAATTTTATAATGCAGCAAAAGTTTACATATCAAATACATGAAATACATCCATTAGAGATAAAATCATACTATGAAATCATATTCCTTCTTCTTTTATAGTATATGTGCAAATAATAATAAAGAAAAGAAAAAAAGAAAAAAGAAAAAAAATGTAAAGCAAATGAACAAACTTTTCCACAGAACAACAACAGCATTGTAATAATTTATAATTTCATAACGGCAATAAAAATTATATAAAGCATATAAGAAACAAAGCCAGCAATTTTATAACTAAATTGATTACTGAAAAAATGGATTGCAACCATGGGTGCAATTGAATCAAATAAGCTTTCATGCAACTCTTCTTCCATTTGTTTGTTTGATCCATCTCTGAATTCGATACTAATTTCCCAGCATAACAATACACTCATTCCTTTATTTATGAACATTATTTTATGTATGAAAAGCAGAACACTACCATCACAGCAGATCTCTACCTCCAACAGTTGGACTGTCTTCATGCTGCATTGCAAGAAAAGCGCCTAGCGTTGATTAATCGACATAAGAGTCATATTCCACTAGGATAATGCTCGCCCACATGTCACATTACTGACCCAGCAAAAATTGCACGAGCTGGAATGGGAAATACTTTATTACCCGGACCTTGCCCTACATCCATCTTTTTAGGTCTTTGTCCAATTTTCTTGCTAAGAAAAGCTTTGCTAATGACGATGATGTGAAACATTGCCTAAATGCCTTCTTCACCTCCAGCTCTCCAGACTTCTATCGCAATGGGATATTTGCATTCATAGATCAGTGGAACAAGGTCGAATGTTCTAATGGGAACTACCTGGACAATCGGGGTACAGTGTTGTGTACGATTGTTCAGCTTCAAACACATGCTTCCTTATTTTCCGGAAACTTTCTTTACAACCTGATATAAACAAGCAAAACTCCCTCCCCTTTTTCTCTCTTTCTCGTATCAGCTTCTTCAAAGTTTGAACCCATAACCATGAAACTTAGGCTGAGTTTAAGTACTTAAAAATAACTCAATTTCTTATCTAATCTGATTGACATTTGGCAAATCAGAAAATTGCAACTTCTATCCTATTTATAACATTGTGTTTGGCAAGTTCTCTTTCAATTTTTCAGGAAATTTGTCACCTTCACATCTGGGTAATGCGAAAAACAATCTCTTAAGTCATCCAATGACAGTCCAAAAGAAAGTTTGATCTATGGAAGCTTCAGTCACCATCTCTCTTGTGTATTTGCATTCAGAGTTGTTTGAAAAAGAAATGGTGGAATAATGCTAGGCGAATACGTAGCAATCTGCGGCAATATTGTGGGACAATATTGCCCCTTTTTATTGCTGACAACCGTTGTCAGTTCAGATCACGCGCGAACACGTAGTTTTTCCGCAACGAATATTGCCGTGACAATTAATAGTTACGGCGCTTCTCACTAGGGCGAGCCAAAGAGAGCGTGTTTCCGTACAGAATTGCTATAGTATTTAAACGCCGTCCCTTTGTAGAAATCAATTACAATTCTTTCATTATCAATCAACAAAATGTTGTTGTTGGAATTATCTGTTTTGGGCCGATCCATTTTGCTGATTTTAATCCTTGTTTCTCAAACAAAATGGCCGGCGTGAGTGACTGAAATGCCGATTTTGAAGCCCCGCCTCCTTTGACGTCACCATTGTCACGTGATTTCATCCGTTCATGTGATTCGCTCTCGTTCCAGCAATACGTTGCAACAACTAAAATTGTTCCTTTTTTTCCGGCAATCTCAATTGTCTTGAAATGGGCAATCTTTGACAATATTGTTCATTTTTATTGCCGCAAACGGTTGTCAGCAATGAAAAGGGACAATATTGTCCCACAATATTGCCGCAGATTGCTACGTATTCGCCCAGCTTTATGCAATGCACACTCACCCAAAAATAAACAAAAAAACAAACAGGCAATAGCATGTTTTGCACTGACTGACAGAGACAGTGTATTGAATTTTGTTAAAACAGAACAAGAACTCATTCTAAATTAGTAGAAATGGCATTTTGGTAAACTATGTTCATAAACTGAGGAATCAAGAGTATATCTATAAGGCTGCTAATATTAAATTGATTTTTTAAAACAGATTCAATTACCATATCTATTTCTAGTCAATTCACAAAGTCAATTTTTTAAGATTCAGCAGAAAGTATGAAATAATCTAAGAATACAGTTTAAAAAAATCTGAAGTGCACTGAAAATAAATACCAAAACTGCAAAATATCAAATCAAAACAAATTTATTGGAATTTAATTAGAGCCAGTAAGTTATTCTGTAGCAATAACAGAAATTAATATGATCTAATCTTATGATTAAAAAACTAAAATCAGCTTCCAAAAGCTTAGATGATGTAAACTTTCTTCTAGCTGAGGCAGTAAAATTTTTTGATTGATTTTGAATACTTAATATTTATTATAATTAATTCCAGTTTTGAACTAACTTTTCACTTTTTTTTTTAACTTTAAAAATAAAATAGTAAATTAAATTTGATAATTGCAGTTTTATTTCATTTCCAATTTTAAATTTAAGCTTAACAAACCTAAAGGAAGTAACGGCAGATTTCTCCAAACGGTATTAGTATTAGATCGTGTAACAACTCTACTGTATTCAATTGGACTTAATCTAGGATTAGCTTAAGACTGTTTGGAGAAATCAGTCATTAGAGATGCATTCAATGCAAGGAAGTTGCTTGACTGAACTAAACAAAGCCTTCAATAAATCCTTCACAATCCATTCAGGAAAAGAATTTTAATTATGGCTAGCACATTGTACTGAGCTACTAATTTGTAAATTAAGGACAAATAAGGTCAATTTTGCTTCCATAAAAAAATGTATAAATCAATTTGTATTTTTGTTTAAAACAGTAATTCCCACTCTTGACTAACATGTTTTGTTTTTTTTTTCTTATTAAGCCCAAACTTTTTTTGGAATATGACATCTACAAAAAATCATGGCACCCATTTTAATTTACAGCAGATCATTACAACTGGATTGTTATAAATACAATATTTCCACAACTCACAGACCATATTAGGTATAAGCAGTAAATCTTTCCTTAAAACAGAACTTTAAAAAAGGCACTAAATGTTTACTAAAGACTGTATTTATTAATATCTCCCAGCATTTCTTACTAGAGTTGGAAGATACAATGAAAAGAAAATTGCATCTAAGTTTTATGTAATCAGTAGAAAACAACTCAAATGCACAGACTGTACTTTACTTTCGTACATGCGAAATTTTTGGTTGGAACTTCATCATACATCTTAGAAGTACTAGTATTCTTTTTTTCTTTTGACACCCACACAAACATACATACAATATCAACAACTTTCAAAATTAAAATGAATATAGTCTAAATTCCAATAATTGTTTTTGTTATCACTATTAAATTAGTCCCATGCATCCTTAACTACCAGAAATTAGAAAAATGAAATCCAATTAAAAATTACAACCGTGCTATTAAAAGTGACTGCAAGGTAGATACATTAATGACAATTTTCTTCCCCCCCCCCCCAAACTAAAACTAATTTGACAAAGAACATGAATTCCTAATTGGAAGAAACAAGAAGTCTGCAAATAAAAGATAATTGTAATATTTTGAATACCACTTTTTTCTTGTATAAAATGATACTATGGGAGAAAGACACTAAGCATCCTCTGAATATTTCAAAAAACTTAAGATCCATGTTAATCAATATTCTTTGTCACTTCCAAAATAGAAATATAGTAAAAGCTATCACTTCTGTCACCATAATATTCTACAGTATAACAATGGAAATTTTAAGAATTAAGCAAATGTTGAAATTATAAATATATATATATATATATATATATATATATATATATATATAAAACAAAAATCTATTTTTCTTGCACTTATCTGCACTACTACATCTTTTTCAAAGAGTAATTTTTAGCAGTAACAAATTGAAATTAAGTAATTCAACATTATTTCCTGCCTCCTTTCTGTTTATGAGTAAAATGTAAACAGTTATGCATTTTTTTTTCCTTGTGCTGTAAACTTAATGAATTTCAAAATAAAAGAATAAATTAACATTTGCTTATTCTGTTTTTTTTTTTTTTAATCCATGTTAAAATAACCTAAGTCAACTTGAATAAATTTCTACTTTCTCTTTCAAAAACTTGTAGGTTCACAAATATACAACAGTCTGAGAATTGACTTTATTTAAAAACCGCTTTGTGTGCATTTATAAGGTTTGGATGTGTATATAAATATAAACACATATTCTACCTTGATATTTAGCATGAGACTTAATACAGTTACATTTCCGATAGTCTCATTAGTCTGTAAGATACTCACTTCTTCTAACATGGATTTGCTTAACATGAGTCTTCTCAAAAGTGTAAACTCTTTTTGAAGTTGGGAAGTCCATTACGATTACATTATGGAAATCGTGTAATGATCTGTAAGTTTCAGTTAAATTAATAATATAAAAAAACATGCCTCACTTAAAAATTCATCGTAAGTATATCCTTCAATGAGAATAGTTCTGCATAAGATATAAATTAATGCCAATTAGTTATAGTTCAATGAAGCCTCTACACTTTGTAAGTTGCCCTCCTTTTTTAATATAAGGAACAATTGTAGGAAGCTAAATTTATATGTTGCAGCTATTATAACTGATGTTGATTTAATAAGAATGATTGTCTTCTAACTATTTTTTCTTATTGATCATTGGATATAGTGTGTTTGGAAGATGAATTCATACAGAAATAAAAAAAATAAACAAAAAAAAAACTGACAGCAATTCTTAGAAGGCAAATTAAATGGTAATGAATAATTCAAGATAAAAGTAATAGTGAGAGAGGAAGCAGAACAAATTCATCCAAGTACCATTTGTCATCTTAAGTACAAACCATATTTTGGATGAGAAAAAGCAGTTCAGCAATAACTTCAAGTAAAAGTAAAGACATTCCACTACAGACAGTGTAGACCCTTGGGTGCACGGTCTCACCAACAATTCTCTTCCGAGGGGACTAATTGAAGTAGGATGGTCAGGTCAACATCCATCCATCTTATAATCCCAGAGTAGGAAACCCAGTACCCATTTGACAGAGGGCTGGGTGAAACCTAGGATCCATCTGGAGGAGAAATAACAATGGAAAAACCACCACTAGGAATTTTTTAACCGGGCTCCTCCAGTCTACAATCTAGTGCCTAAACGACTGAGCTGCCAGAACCACACAATAACTTCAAGTGCCTTTGAAAAGTTCAATGTGTAATGTACGAGCTAGATTTCAGTGACAAGGTTAAAAAGTAAATGACATTTATCAATGCCATTCATAGAGAACACTGTTTAATTAGTGTTAAATTAATGTTAACACTACCACAAACGAGCGGGGAGGGATGCCTAAATGAAATTAATTAGTATTGACATTAGAATATTTACAAGGGTCTTAATGAGATTCAGAACCTATCCTTCAGCGAATTAAAATAGTTTGTTGCAAATCTAGGCACACTATTCTTAACGGATACTACCTTAAATCCACATTGCACAAAAGTGCAGACATTTTTAGCAAGCAACTTTTAACAGGTCTGTCATCTTTTTAAACATCTGGGATAGACTATTGTCCTTAATTTTCAACAGCATTACCACCTGACTTGTGGTTAAGTTTTAGAAGTAGCTGCACCCAATATTGATCTTAATTAATGATTTATATCCACTGGAAGGATAGGAAAAGTTTTCGCCTTCATTCAGTCTTTTCAAGATCAGTTATCCTACAGCAAAATGCCGCCTACAGGACAGAGTATAGCAAGGAAACGAATCTCTAATTCCTTAATCAATCTTGAAGTTTAAATGCATTTTATTTATTGTATTCTAAAGAAGGCCATCTCAATGAATTTAAATTAGCTAAAACATTGGGAAAGAAAAGCTGTTGGAAAAGCTTACTAAATGATAATTCTTATCATGGTCAAATGCAGGAGGGCAAGTAAAACAAGATTCGATGTATAAGAACCACAAGTTCTCACAAAGAAGAGCAATCAATTAGACAATTAAGATGAAAGGTTAGAGTACCAGTGATCCACAATGAAAATGCTAATTTGAGGGGAAGAGAATGTTGCAGGCTTTGTTTGCAGAGTATGATGAGCTTTAGTAATAAGAAATAAATCAACTCAATAAAAACATATCCAAAAATAACAACAGAAATAAAAGCAATAATTGGAATAAATATTTTGAGCAACAGACAGGTACCAAAAAACCTTATCTTTATAATGATAAGTAAGCACCGATCAATATTACACATATACATGGTATTCTATACCAACTTTCAAAATTAAAAGAAAACTGGATTTTTTTTTTTATTGCAGCAATATTTAAGCTTATTATTATTATTCAATTTATCTCAAATAAATCAATATTCCACACTACCCTCTCCCAATCAAAAATTAAAACTTTGAGGATAACAAATGAGTATATTCAGCTATTTCAAGTTGCTTACTGGTTTTTACAAATCATTTTCATTGAAATTTTCCAGGCAGGATTTATGGAAAACGTAAATTAGCTGTGATGAAACCTCAAACTGTGCTTAATTTAAAGACAAATATATTTTATTTATTATTATTATTATTTATTTAGTAAACTACTAATCTATCAATGATTAGGTTTAGTTACAATTTTAAATATACATAAAAATAACAATTAAAAGAGTGATAAATAAAGAAAAGCTACAGAAATAAATATGAAATTTCATCGTTTCACAGCATAATCAAAAATTAATGAAATGTAATAAAATAAATTTAATGAAATTGTAATGCAGTGAGCAAAATGAAGCATATACTACCCCTTCAACCTGCAATTCATATCCAATTATCTTATTTTAACAAAAGGGAAGGAACTGATTTCAAGAATGGATGCTCACTGTATTCGCAGATCTTTCACTGTTAAGCTGCAAAAATAAAAATGAATGCAATTAAAAGTCTTGCATTTTAATGAAGTTTTCATGATTTTTTTTTTTGAGCAGCATGATAATATCAATTACAAACAATGGGAACTAATAAACTGTTACAAAAAAAATGAAAAACCTAAGTACTGTGGAACCCTTTAAACAACATCA
>JAFIDM010081580.1:0-37732 GCA_023159025.1 Thereuonema tuberculata | reverse complement strand
TGATGTTGTTTAAAGGGTTCCACAGTACTTAGGTTTTTCATTTTTTTGTAACAGTTTATTAGTTCCCATTGTTTGTAATTGATATTATCATGCTGCTCAAAAAAAAAAAAAAATCATGAAAACTTCATTAAAATGCAAGACTTTTAATTGCATTCATTTTTATTTTTGCAGCTTAACAGTGAAAGATCTGCGAATACAGTGAGCATCCATTCTTGAAATCAGTTCCTTCCCTTTTGTTAAAATAAGATAATTGGATATGAATTGCAGGTTGAAGGGGTAGTATATGCTTCATTTTGCTCACTGCATTACAATTTCATTAAATTTATTTTATTACATTTCATTAATTTTTGCATTATGCTGTGAAATGATGAAATTTCATATTTATTTCTGTAGCTTTTCTTTATTTATCACTCTTTTAATTGTTATTTTTATGTATATTTAAAATTGTAACCAAACCTAATCATTGATAGATTAGTAGTTTACATAAATAATAATAATAATAAATAAAATCTATTTGTCTTTAAATTAAGCACAGTTTGAGGTTTCATCACAGCAGTTTTACGTTTTCCATAAATCCTGCCTGGAAAATTTCAATGAAAATGATTTGTAAAAACCAGTAAGCAACTTGAAATAGCTGAATATACTCATTTGTTATCCTTGAATTAAAAGTTTTAATTTTTGATTGGGAGAGGGTAGTGTGGAATATTGATTTATTTGAGATAAATTGAATAATAATAATAAGCTTAAATATTGCTGCAATAAAAAAAAATCCAGTTTTCTTTTCATTTTGAAAGTTGGTATAGAATACCATGTATATGTGTAGTATTGATCGGTGCTTACTTATCATTATAAAGATAAGGTTTTTTGGTACCTGTCTGTTACTCAAAATATTTATTCCAATTATTGCTTTTATTTCTGTTGTTATTTTTGGATATGTTTTTATTGAGTTGATTTATTTCTTATTACTAAAGCTCGTCATACTCTGCAAACAAAGCCTGCAACATTCTCTTCCCCTCAAATTAGCATTTTCATTGTGGATCACTGGTACTCTAGCCTGTCATCTTAATTGTCTAATTGATTGCTCTTCTTTGTGAGAACTTGTGGTTCTTATACATCGAATCTTGTTTTACTTGCCCTCCTGCATTTGACCATGATAAGAATTATCGTTTAGTAAGCTTTTCCAACAGCTTTTCTTTCCCAATGCTTTAGCTAATTTAAATTCATTGAGATGGCCTTCTTTAGAATACAATAAATATAAGGCATTTAAACTTCAAGATTGATTAAGGAATTAGAGATTCGTTTCCTTGCTATACTCTGTCCTGTAGGCGGCATTTTGCTGTAGGATAACTGATCTTGAAAAGACTGAATGAAGGCGAAAACTTTTCCTATCCTTCCAGTGGATATAAATCATTAATTAAGATCAATATTGGGTGCAGATACTTCTAAAACTTAACCACAAGTCAGGTGGTAATGCTGTTGAAAATTAAGGACAATAGTCTATCCCAGATGTTCAAAAAGATGACAGAACTGTTAAAAGTTGCTTGCTAAAAATGTCTGCACTTTTGTGCAATGTGGATTTAAGGTAGTATCCGTTAAGAATAGTGTGCCTTGATTTGCAACAAACTATTTTAATTCGCTGAAGGATAGGTTCTGAATCTCATTAAGGCCCTTGTAAATATTCTAATGTCAATACTAATTAATTTCATTTAGGCATCCCTCCCCGCTCGTTTGTGGTAGTGTTAACATTAATTTAACACTAATTAAACAGTGTTCTCTATGAATGGCATTGATAAATGTCCTTTACTTTTTAACCTTGTCACTGAAATTTAGCTCGTACATTACACATTGAACTTTTCAAAGGCACTTGAAGTTATTGTGTGGTTCTGGCAGCTCAGTCGTTTAGGCACTAGATTGTAGACTGGAGGAGCCCGGTTAAAAAATTCCTAGTGGTGGTTTTTCCATTGTTATTTCTCCTCCAGATGGATCCTAGGTTTCACCCAGCCCTCTGTCAAATGGGTACTGGGTTTCCTACTCTGGGATTATAAGATGGATGGATGTTGACCTGACCATCCTACTTCAATTAGTCCCCTCGGAAGAGAATTGTTGGTGAGACCGTGCACCCAAGGGTCTACACTGTCTGTAGTGGAATGTCTTTACTTTTACTTGAAGTTATTGCTGAACTGCTTTTTCTCATCCAAAATATGGTTTGTACTTAAGATGACAAATGGTACTTGGATGAATTTGTTCTGCTTCCTCTCTCACTATTACTTTTATCTTGAATTATTCATTACCATTTAATTTGCCTTCTAAGAATTGCTGTCAGTTTTTTTTTTGTTTATTTTTTTTATTTCTGTATGAATTCATCTTCCAAACACACTATATCCAATGATCAATAAGAAAAAATAGTTAGAAGACAATCATTCTTATTAAATCAACATCAGTTATAATAGCTGCAACATATAAATTTAGCTTCCTACAATTGTTCCTTATATTAAAAAAGGAGGGCAACTTACAAAGTGTAGAGGCTTCATTGAACTATAACTAATTGGCATTAATTTATATCTTATGCAGAACTATTCTCATTGAAGGATAGACTTACGATGAATTTTTAAGTGAGGCATGTTTTTTTATATTATTAATTTAACTGAAACTTACAGATCATTACACGATTTCCATAATGTAATCGTAATGGACTTCCCAACTTCAAAAAGAGTTTTACACTTTTGAGAAGACTCATGTTAAGCAAATCCACACTTTTGAGAAGACTCATGTTAAGCAAATCCATGTTAGAAGAAGTGAGTATCTTACAGACTAATGAGACTATCAGAAATGTAACTGTATTAAGTCTCATGCTAAATATCAAGGTAGAATATGTGTTTATATTTATATACACATCCAAACCTTATAAATGCACACAAAGCGGTTTTTAAATAAAGTCAATTCTGAGACTGTTGTATATTTGTGAACCTACAAGTTTTTGAAAGAGAAAGTAGAAATTTATTCAAGTGACTTAGGTTATTTTAACATGGATTAAAAAAAAAAAAACAGAATAAGCAAATGTTAATTTATTCTTTTATTTTGAAATTCATTAAGTTTACAGCACAAGGAAAAAAAAAATGCATAACTGTTTACATTTTACTCATAAACAGAAAGGAGGCAGGAAATAATGTTGAATTACTTATTTCAATTTGTTACTGCTAAAAATTACTCTTTGAAAAAGATGTAGTAGTGCAGATAAGTGCAAGAAAAATAGATTTTTGTTTTTTATATATATATATATTTATAATTTCAACATTTGCTTAATTCTTAAAATTTCCATTGTTATACTGTAGAATATTATGGTGACAGAAGTGATAGCTTTTACTATATTTCTATTTTGGAAGTGACAAAGAATATTGATTAACATGGATCTGAAGCTTTTTGAAATATTCACAGGATGCTTAGTGTCTTTCTCCCATAGTATCATTTTATACAAGAGAAAAGTGGTATTCAAAATATTACAATTATCTTTTATTTGCAGACTTCTTGTTTCTTCCAATTTATGTTCTTCAAATTAGTTTTAGTTTGGGAAGGGGGAAGAAAATTGTAATTAATGTATCTACGTTGCAGTCAATTTTAATAGCACGGTTGTATTTTGAATTGGATTTCAATTTTCTAAGTTCTGATAGTTAAGGATGCATGGGACTAATTTTTAGCACATAGTGATAACAAAAACAATTATTGGAATTTAGACTATATTCATTTTAATTTTGAAGTTGTTGGTATTGTGTGTGTGTGTGTATGTTTGTGTGGGTGTCAAAAGAAATAAAGAATACTACTTCTAAGATCTATGATGAAGTTCCAAGCAAAAATTTCGCCTATACGAAAGTAAGGTACAGTCTGTGCATTTGAGTTGTTTCCCACTGATTACATAAAACAAATTCTGTTTTAAGGAAAGTTTTACTGCTTATATCTTAATATGGGCTGTGAGTTGTGGAAATATTGTATTACTTTATAACAATCCAGTTGTAATGATCTGCTGTAAATGAAAATGGGGTGCCATGATTTTTGTAGACGTCGTATTCAAAAAAACGTTTGGGCTTAATAAGAAAAAAAAACATGTTATTCAAGAGTGGGAATTACCGTTTTAAACAAAAATACAAATTGATTTATACATTTTTTATGGAAGCAAAATTGGCCTTATTTGTCTTTAATTTACAAATTAGTAGCTCAGTGCTGTGTGCTAGCCATAATTAAAATTCTTTTCCTGAATGGATTGTGAAGGATTTATTGAAGGCTTTGTTTAGTTCAGTCAAGCAACTTCCTTGCATTGAATGCATCTCTAATGACTGATTTCTCCAAACAGTCTTAAGCTAATCCTAGATTAAGTCCAATTGAATACAGTAGAATTGTTACACGATCTAATACTAATATCGTTTGGAGAAATCTGCCGTTACTTCCTTTAGGTTTGTTAAGCTTAAATTTAAAATTGGAAATGAAATAAAACTGCAATTATCAAATTTAATTTACTATTTTATTTTTAAAGTTAAAAAAAAAAGTGAAAAGTTAGTTCAAAACTGGAATTAATTATAATAAATATTAAGTATTCAAAATCAATCAAAAAATTTTACTGCCTCAGCTAGAAGAAAGTTTACATCATCTAAGCTTTTGGAAGCTGATTTTAGTTTTTTTAATCATAAGATTAGATCATATTAATTTCTGTTATTGCTACAGAATAACTTACTGGCTCTAATTAAATTCCAATAAATTTGTTTTGATTTGATATTTTGCAGTTTTGGTATTTATTTTCAGTGCACTTCAGATTTTTTTAAACTGTATTCTTAGATTATTTCATACTTTCTGCTGAATCTTAAAAAATTGACTTTGTGAATTGACTAGAAATAGATATGGTAATTGAATCTGTTTTAAAAAATCAATTTAATATTAGCAGCCTTCTAGATATACTCTTGATTCCTCAGTTTATGAACATAGTTTACCAAAATGCCATTTCTACTAATTTAGAATGAGTTCTTGTTCTGTTTTAACAAAATTCAATACACTGTCTCTGTCAGTCAGTGCAAAACATGCTATTGCCTGTTTGTTTTTTTTGTTTATTTTTGGGTGAGTGTGCATTGCATTATTCCACCATTTCTTTTTCAAACAACTCTGAATGCAAATACACAAGAGAGATGGTGACTGAAGTCGTGGTTAGAAGCTTCCATAGATCAAACTTTCTTTTGGACTGTCATTGGATGACTTAAGAGATTGTTTTTCGCATTACCCAGATGTGAAGGTGACAAATTTCCTGAAAAATTGAAAGAGAACTTGCCATACACAATGTTATAAATAGGATAGAAGTTGCAATTTTCTGATTTGCCAAATGTCAATCAGATTAGATAAGAAATTGAGTTATTTTTAAGTACTTAAACTCAGCCTAAGTTTCATGGTTATGGGTTCAAACTTTGAAGAAGCTGATACGAGAAAGAGAGAAAAAGGGGAGGGAGTTTTGCTTGTTTATATCAGGTTGTAAAGAAAGTTTCCGGAAAATAAGGAAGCATGTGTTTGAAGCTGAACAATCGTACACAAAACTGTACCCTGATTGTCCAGGTAGTTTCCGTTAGAACATTTGACCTTGTTCCACTGATCTATGAATGCAAATATCCCATTGTGATAGAAGTCTGGAGAGCTGGAAGTGAAGAAGGCAAGTAGGCAATGTTTCACATCATCGTCATTAGCAAAGTTTTTAGCAAGAAAATTGGACAAAGACCTAAAAAGATGAAGGTTGGACAGGACAAGGTCTGGGAAGTAAAGAATTTCCCATTCCAGCTCGTGCAATTTTTGCTGGGTCGCAAGCATTATCCTAGTGGAATATGACTCTTTATGTCGATTAATCAACGCTAGGCGCTTTTCTTGCAATGCAGCAGGAAGATAGTCCAACTGTTGGAGGTAGAGATCTGCTGTGATGGTAGTGTTCTGCGGTAAGAGTTCATAGTGAATCACACTGCGGCAATCCCACCAGCAATTCAGCATCAATTTCTATGAATGCAGTGATGATTTTGCGACCTTCTGTGGGATTGTCCATGCTCTGTGCCTCTTTTAACATTCACATATGTGACCCATTTTTCAGCACCTGTAACCAGCCTATACAAAAAGCCCTCCCATTTTTCTCTTTGATGCAGGGCAACAGCAATTGAGTAGCGTTGCATCAGATTCTAGTCTGATAAAGCATGGGGTATCCATTTGCTCAGTTTACATGAATATCCTAACTTCTGTAGTCTGGTGTTGATGGTCGTATCGGAGGTCTGCAGTTCCTCTACTAGTTCCCATAGTGTTGCACCAAGCTTAGTTGAACTGTTCAACTGCATCGTCATCCACCTCACTGGGTCGTCAAGTTTTTTGGCACATCTGACAGGTCCCATTCACCAGTGTCGAATTTTCTGTACTTGTCATAGCAGGTACTCCGTTCGATAATATCATCACCAAACTCTTTACTCAATTTTCCAAGTGCTTCCGTCACTTTCACACAACATCACTACAACAGTGTAAATTGTATCCTTGGAGTCATCTTCTTTCGCTCACAGCACTATGGGATGTTTACGTTACCACAGGCATGTAGTATCTTCCATTCCACATGCGCGTATGAAGTTTCCTGAAGCTTTCTTTACAACCTGATAGTAGTTTTAAGAGCTTGTATTAGCATTAGTTTGCTAATGAGACTGTCATAAAATAGTACATCTTTGATTTTTGAAAAATATTCTTTTTTTTTTTTTTTTAAAAAAAAAAATGTTTGCAAATAGAATTATATTTTAGGTATATGAAAGGCTGTTTTTCATAAAAGTAAATTTTATACTTTTCATACATAAAATAATGTTCATAAATAAAGGAATGAGTGTATTGTTGTGCTGGGAAATTAGCATCGAATTCAGAGATGGATCAAACAAACAAATGGAAGAAGAGTTGCATGAAAGCTTATTTGATTCAATTGCACCCATGGTTGCAATCCATTTTTTCAGTAATCAATTTAGTTATAAAATTGCTGGCTTTGTTTCTTATATGCTTTATATAATTTTTATTGTCGTTATGAAATTATAAATTATTACAATGCTGTTGTTGTTCTGTGGAAAAGTTTGTTCATTTGCTTTACATTTTTTTCTTTTTTTCTTTTCTTTATTATTATTTGCACATATACTATAAAAGAAGAAGGAATATGATTTCATAGTATGATTTTATCTCTAATGGATGTATTTCATGTATTTGATATGTAAACTTTTGCTGCATTATAAAATTGTGAAGTTCCATAGTACATTGAGGATAATATTCAATATCCTTGGCATTAAACTTAATACAGTAAAATCTCGTTAAAACAGACATAAAATTCATATGAATATGTATATAAATATAAAATTCTCAATCAGTTCTTATTTAATAATAATAGATTATTCCAGGTGTTTGTTAACAGATATGTCCTTTAAACTTATGTTTACCTTGATTAGTTATTTCTCATAAATGGTAAGTGATTGCAACTAATCTTGGTATCCATCACAAATGAAGCATTGGTGAGTGTGGTTTAAAGTGTAAGAAGGAGACGGTCAGAAATATCCATAACAGAAGGCCTTTGGGAATGATACTATCAGTGACACCATTGTTGGTTTCTGAACTAAGCAGTTATTGGGGAGAATTAGATCTGCCAGGAACCAAGCCTTACCGTATCATTTTACTTCTGCAATAAGATAGCATACAACCATATAGCAGTCTTTTCGTCATGGATGCCATTTTCAAAATCAAAAAACTCCCACCTCTACAGTCACATTTTTACTTTTTTTATATTTTTTTTCTTTTTGGTAAATTGTAGCAGCAGTGAAAAGATGGTTGATGGATACAACTCCTTAATTTTACCACAAGCGGGTATTTATTCGGAGTAATCAAACTCAATAGGAAGAAATGGTTGTATGAGAAGTAATAGGCATTGTTCATAAAGGATGCGTCAGGATGAAAGGCTGTGGAATAAAAACTTTGGAGCCAAAAAATGTTGGTACAGTCTTTTGGAGTGCCTTTGCATTATCCTAACTTCAAATGCATAATTCCATCTAAGGACAAGTTTAAAAAAAATAGCAATATTAACTGAGTATATGGTGTCAGAATTTATTGGTTTAGATTTGAATTGAACATAAGGACAGTGGTTGCATATAAGCATTACAATAATTAAATATTTTGCTACGACAGTCACTTATGTGTGTTGTGCTTACTGTCTGCTCTTAGACACTTTTGACTTGAGACAGCATGCTATATTTCTATTTTTGGTACACCAGGTTTTTGAGTTGTCTACTGGAAAGCCAGAGCTCTTTTAATGATGTGCATTGAAACAATACTGAATTTTATTGCTACCCACTATAAAATCCCTTGCATTAGTAAATGCATGTCATTGGTGAGTTCTGAAGGGTAGTATTTAATTTGCTGTAGAAAATTACATTCAGCTTACCTAAACTTACGGAGAGTTGATTTTTTTCTAGTTTAGGATTACTTGGAGGAATTTTTTTACTTCAGTCTTCTTTAGATAAGTATAGTAATCAAAGAATGAGAAGCAAATTAAAAAAAATAGAGAGAGCAAATTTACTGAACAGGTTTATAAGTACAAACGACTGATTTTTAACCATTTTGAGAGTACTTACATATTTCATCAGATAAAGAGGACATCACAAAATACAGTAAGAGAAGACAAATGGTCAGGACTAATTATTGTAGGTACTGCTGCAAACATATTTAGCTTCCTTTCTTGATGGGAATACATATGTAGTTTGGAAACTTTTGAAACCAATTTTCAGAAACATCCATTCAGTATTTGCTTTTTTTTTTTTTTTCTCACATGATTTGTCAGTATATGTTTAAACATTGTCCTTCATGTAAACCATTCAAATATCTTCTTGATATTTTTTTGTTTTTGGTCACGGGATTGACTATCAAGAGCACAAACCAGAATTGAAAGATAATCTATTGTAAAAAGCATGCTCTGTCTCTTAAGATGCATCAAAAGAGAAATATACCTGCCACTGGAAAGCAGAACTAGTGTTTTGTCAAGCTATTTCTAACACATGCTTGTTTTGCGAATGGATGTATGGCAGTGTTTGCTGATACTGTGCTTAGGCAGCCCAATTACTGAAATTTTGCTTTCTTCAAGGATGGGATATTGTATGGCTAACAATTATAGCTCAACAGAAGAAGTGCAGTTTGCGGTAGTGAATAATACTTTGTCTTCCCATGTTGTCATTGGTAAAAACTGATTATAAAAGTGACTAAAAGCGGATGAACTTTTACTTCAGAGCCAGCATAATATTTTGCAAACACTATATTATTACAAATAAGTAAAAGCAAATGGAAGAATTTTTTTTAAGCTACAATTAGGATCCTACATAAGATGGGCAACAATCTGTTGTAATGAGATTTTACTGCACAAGTTTGAATATGCTATGAATAATAAAAATATTGTAATGGTGAACTTCTGTACTTCCAGGTAACACATGATCAACAACAACAACAGCAGCAGCAGCAGCAACAACAACATCAACAACAACAGCAGCAAAATAGTATCCTGTGCTCACAGGTAATAGCAAATGAACAAAACCGTATCCTTGACACACAGCTTGTAACCAGGGCAATGGTCACAGAAACCTTGTAATACCCTTTGGAAAAATGTTTGCCACATAATCATTTTTCTTCTAGAAAGTCTTACATATGCAGAGTTGAGATGAAGTGAAAATAGTAGTCTCATTATTTGTTATAAATAGTATCTTAACTTATTCTAGTGCTGATGTTCTTTTGAAAGCAAGTCTAGTTTATTTGAACATTTGCCTTTCAAATAAGCAGTTCCAAAAATAAAGAGGAGGAGTGCACCATAAAATTTTCTACCTGGTGACATTTAATAAAAAGAGACAGATTATTTTAGTCATTAAGAGTCTATATTTATTTATTTATTTTTCATTAGTTCAGTGTTGCAGGGCTTAATCAAAAAAATAAAAAGAGATATATTACTAAGCATGTTCATGTATCCCAAAAAAAAATGATTTTGCCTTTAATTTTGCTGAGCTTTTTAATGTAGAATTCATGAAATTAGATGTCCGTTGACTAAGACTTCAGAGCTTGCAAGATTTTTGTGAACATTGTCCCTGTCTTTTTTGTTCCCTACTAAATGTGTAATCCTGAACTTCTGTACTTTTCAGGGTATAAATCTTACAAACGAACCTAACAGTATGCTTGGCCCACAGGTAATAATAACAGTTTCAATATACTGTTAATGCTGCATATTGTTATTTTATATATAAGGGACCTTTTCACTTTAAAGAAATAAATAAAGATCTTTCCAATTGATCTTTTATTTATAACTTTGGGATTTTGAATGATGTGTGTATGTTGTGAATATGTAGATATGTATAACTTTTAAAACTACAACACTGAAAAATGATTCCTATCTAAAAATGAAAGCAGAGTATGGATTATGGTATTGTTGGTTCAGATTGCGTTAATCATATTTGATTAATTTCAGGTAAAAATAAGCTTTTAAATCGCTTTCAAAATTCTGAAGGAGGAAAAAAAAATGTATATAGAAAGTTTGGGTTTCTTTATCACTTAGATATAGAATATCACTTAGATATTAAAGCTTGCAAGGATTTTATAATTTGTTTTTTTCCTCCCCCTTTTTACTTTATTTTGAAGTAATGCTGGACTTCTGTTCTTGCAGGGCACAAATCTTGCAAATGAACCTAACAGTATTCTTGGCCCTCAGGTAATAACAGTTTTAATATACTGTTAATACTGCATATTATTATATATGTTTAGGGGACTTCGGCGTTTAATGAAATAAAGATTTTTTTCACCCGATCTTTACTTATTGTATTGAATTCTTGAAGTGTGTGTGTGAGAGAGAGATATGTACATATAAGTATGTTCTTCTGAAACGGCTGCATCAAAAGCACTACTATCAAAATGAAAACAAAACATATATACTGTATTTGGAGTTTATATGTTGCATCTTCTCTTGGTACAGCTGTTAATCATATTGCATTATTTCGGGTGATAGTTTTTTAAGATGCTTTCAGAGTTCTAAAAAAAAACCTGCTATATAAGACTAAAGGTTTAGGCTTCCAACTTTTTTTTTATTTAATTGTCTCCCTGTTTTATCCCTTCTAAATGCTAATGTGTAATACTAAACTTCTGTACTTTTCAGGGTACAAATCTTACAAATGAACCAAACAGTATGCTTGGCCCACAGGTAATAACAGTTTCAATATACTGTTAAAACTACATATTTTTATATATGTAAATGGGACATTGGTGTTTGAAGATCTTATTGGATTTAATGGAAAGTCACTTGCACTGTTTTCTGTTTTTACCAAAAATTAAACTTTGTTATTCGCACATATTAATCAACATTAAGATTTGCCATTGTAATCTTATGAAGGCCGCTTTAGGCAGGTCTTTCACTTCATTTTCTTTAGAAAAAAATAGTTGTTTTAAAAAGCAGCAAAACATTGTGAAAGACACTGGATTTTTGTTGCTGTTTCAGCTTATTATTTTAAGAAATTAGTATATTTCTCCATTAAGATGAATTGCAAAAATTGACGTAACTGTGTTAACCAGAGGACGTCTGGTCTTGAGAAAAAAAAAAGCTTTCTACTTTAGCTTTAAATAAGGGATTAACCTCGGGTGTTAGTTTGATGTTAAGAGCCGCAACATTTACAATGAAACCATTGTTCAGAGTACAATTTTTTAAGCCTTTTATAGCAAATTAATTTTGTGGAACCCTTAGCAAAGATGGTGCAGGAGAAGTGCTATTGCATAGCAGTTCTTGTGAAATCATCCCATGATTAAATTACATATTTCGTTTTTTACCAAGTTTGTTCTCTTTCGTATACAGATATTCAGTTTTCCGGACAATGTCATTCTTTGCCCACAGAGTGAAATTCAGAAGAATTACATGACATTTTAAGTTGACCTGAAAAACAAATTTATTTCAGTAAAAAATCTGTTTTTCTTTCTTTTAACCTATCTCCCTAGTGCTAAGGTCTATTTTTGTCATCTAGAAGTTGCAAAGTAAAGACAAATAATCTAATCAGATAATTATTCCTATGCAAAATATTTTAAGGATGCAGGATATATTTTGATTTAACACAGTTCATCTGAGAAGAAATTAATTTTTGAACCGAAACAGTGTTGTTTGTTTGCTTTCAAAAAACAGTGCAAAAGATATTCCTTTCTATCCAGTAGACAAGTGTTAATCCATTCATTAGATTGGGTTAATAATCTGTGGTCTTTATAAAAACTCTGTTCTAGAATCAGTCAACGCTTTCAATTCCAGAAAGGTTGTGATATCAATGAAACAAAGTGGGTAGGTTTGAAATTTGAATTTTAAACTTTGAACAGATGAAAGCATGTTTGGAAGAGCAGTGAAAGGATCAATGACTAAAAAAAAAAAAATATTGACAAAAATTCAAAATTGTTTATTGGATTGTGAATGGTAATCCATTTTGATTTGAATCCTATTCAGTGAATATTATTTGGTAGTTTTTGTTTTTTCCTTTGTATCTTTGTCCTTGAGTAGTAATTGTTCTAATGAAACAGAATAATAAAACCTTGTTGAAAATGTCTGTGCAGCACATCATTACCTTCGTATCTATGAGCAATCTCAGTGGGAAAAAATTACTAGTTCTTAGTTAAGAAGAACTACTAATTTTTTTTTTAATATCTTGCAATTAAGATTTTAATGGAAGTGAATTTTTGGGGGTCTTTTAGACTCTTTGTTTTCAATAAGGTTTATTTTATCTTGGATATGAGACTAAATGTTTTAATTTATTCAGCCAACACAAATAACAGTAATTATAATAAAAAACAGTCATACCTCATTTTACGTTGGTTTTTTGTTAATAATAATAATAGGAAAAAATTTTCAGTTTATGCAACTTTAAGCTACATCAGTTGGTAAACATATTAAAAACCCATTTTTTAAAAATCACTCCGATGTCACCCATCAGGTAAATTTATTAAAAAGAATGTAAAAATGATGAACTATTGAACAACTTGTTGTGCACCTACAGGCCGATGTAGGATTTGTTATAGGGAGTCTAGGTCATATTTTAAAGAGTTTATTCGACTTAAGTCGCTAATCTTGGAACGAATTAACGATGTAAGGTGAAGTATGACTGTACTAACAATTTTTGTTGCACCTTACCTATGCACGTGTTCTCAGGAATTTAATGTTTGTACTAAGGATATTCTTCTGAATTATTTATTTATGATATTAATTCGTACATATTAACTATTTTAAAAAGTATTTTGCTGGTTGTTGGTAAGTATATAAGATCTGATGTCACAGGCAATTTCATAGAGCAAACTTGGATTTTTCTGTTTGCTAAATGAATCTGTTTGTGTGGTTTTATAGTTGGAATTTCAAATTTCAAGTCAGTTAATTTAAAAGGAATGCAGTTATTTTTATATTACTAAGCCCTAAATTTTTCACTTTAATAGAAAAGATGAGGCTAATTTTATGATATAATGGCAGTAAAGTGTTTTGCACTGCTTATAAATTTGCTTACAGCAAACTATTAAATTTAGTTATCAATTTGTCAGTTTTAATGATAGGTACTAGCAGATATTTAGACTCTTTAGTCATCAAAGAGTGACTGTCTTTCTCACCTTCTTTAAACAATATTTATTACAAAAGTATTAATTTTTAGTACAGGTGTTAATAAGAATTCTAATTTGAGCCTAACTTAGTAATATGCAATTGATAATGTTCTAAACGTGCTTGTTAAAACTGTAGTTTTATAAAGCAAATGTAATTATACACTCATGGACAAAAAAATTAGCGCACCAAGGAGGAGTCGTCAAAATGAAACGAAAATTTACATATGTAATGACTACTTTGATATAAGTAAATGATAAGAAAATCAAAGAAAAAGGATAATTTATTTCAGAGAAAAAGGCAAAAGAACGGAGGAGTTGATACGATCGGGCATTGAGTCATACAAGTTCTGTATGATGTCTTGAGACATTTCGTTCCATATTTGTTGTAACCTTGCCTCTAGTTCGTCCAAACTCGTGGGATGCCCAACTCGTCGTCCCAAATGATCCCAGATATGCTCGATTGGAGACAAATCTGGGGATCGGGCAGGCCAAGGAAGGGTAGTAACAGTGCGGAGACAGTCTTGTGACACCCTTGCCGTATGAGGCCGAGCATTGTCTTGTTGAAAAATGGCTCCTGGGAGCCGTTGCATGAGTGGCAACACATGTGGTTGCAGGATTTCATGAACATACCGCTGGGCTGTCATGGTGCCACGAAACAATACTAGGGGTGACCGTGTATTGTAGGCAATGGCACCCCATACCATCACACCAGCTGTGGGAGCGGTGTGTCGCTGTACAGCAAAGGCAGGATTGAAGCGTTCACCACGGGCTCTCCACACACGAACACGATTGTCATCACTGCCGAGATTGAATCTGGATTCGTCGCTAAAGACGACCTGGTTCCATTCCGCTGCAGTCCAGTTTCCTCGTGCGCGGAATGGAGGCGTCGATGGCAAAACTCCAAACGGAGGCGTCGATGGGTGGGCATTAAGGGCAGCACACGTAATGGGCGCCGCGATACCAACTGTCCTTCAGCCAGGCGCCTTCGTATGGTTCGAGAAGACACAGAGGCCCCTAGTGAAGGTGCTACCTGTGCCTGGATGGCGGCTGATGAAGCAGTTGGCTGTACACGTGCATTTCTGACGATGTGGCGGTCTTCTCGACGACTGGTCTGTCGAGGGCGTCCTGAGCCTGGTCTTAGTGTACATGACATCTCTCGGGTCCACTGGTCCTAACACCTCCTCACAACACAATCAGAGCGGCCTAATTGACGATTCTCCCTCTCTCAAACTGCGACAACTGCATATACTGTCTTCGAACATGGCATAATTGCATGTCTACTTCAGCTCTTCCTTTGTAAATGATTCAGCACACTCAAACAAGCTTTGGTTACCTGTTTTATACTCCACAGAGTACGATGTTCAACGCCCTCTACCGGCTATACGTAATGCGCAATCACGCTGCATTTCTAATCATTTGCATATCTCCCCGACATGTACCTTCATTGCAAGTTTCGTTACGATCCCGCAATTATTTCTTGGTGCGCTAATTTTTTTGTCCATGAGTATATTTTCAACTCTTAAAGCCAGAATAAAATTTGATATCTTTATCATCAGTTAGCAGTGCTTATGTATTAAGTACTAAAAATCTGAATTTGAAATATTTTGAATGAGATTCGATAGATGTTCATAACACTGGATTTTGTAAATTACCTTAAAAGTACATTATCAAGTTTTAAAGATGCATTTATTTACTGTAGTTGCAACTTAAAATTTAATTTGTGCATAAAATTCAATTCATACAGTTAATAGGAATTTTGTGCAGTTTCTTGAATCTGAACAAATATTTATTAAGTTGGAATCTGCGCTTAATGTACACTTTTTTGAGTTAAATGGTATTGAAATTGTGTATTTAAAAGTTGATAGTTCCAAATTATTCCTCTAGTATTATATTTTACATTATCATTTCTTTGCTGTTCTATAGAAATAAATTAAGAAAATTTTGAAGTTGCTTTGGCAGAGGAAAAAAACAATCATAGAAAACTATTTTAGCAAACAGTTTCATTCTGTGAAAGCCTTGGGTGAAGTGAACTGACCATTCTGTCTTTGTTCCATTATTTGACTTTTTAAGAAATACCAATGCTCAGCAACATACTGAAGAAATTATTATTAGTTAAGAAAATCCTTGAGATTTTTAGTGGGAGGGAGGAATTTTATTTTTTTTAATTGCAAAATTCCTCAGTTGTATTAATTCCTGAATTGAATTATTTTCTTTTGCTAATTTGACAGTAGCTTAATCAAAGTATTTTTAATATCTTGTGTGTGAATTCTAAGATTAACAATTATTACTGAAGCTTGCCAAAATAAGGGGGATGGAGCTAAGAATAAATTTCTGTAGTTGTAAGTTTTGTGGGCCCGGTAGTCAAGTGGCAAGGGCACTTAGCTGTGGGTTGGAAGTGGTGGTCTCAGCTGAAGGCGGGGATTTTTCCATGCTCCATTCTCCCCAAACATATCCTAGGGTCTACCCAGTCATCTGTACAATGGGTATTGAGTTTCTTTGCTGGGGGTGAAAGGCGGGTGTCGGACTGACCACCCGACCTCAACTTAGTCCCATTGGTCATGAAACGCCAGAAGTACTACCTCCCGCAACCCAAGGGCCACATTGGTCTGTCATGGGACACTTAAGTTGTAAGTGAAGGTAGAGAACTCGACAAATATTTTCATAGCAGAATTTAACTGACTTAAATCTCATCTTCCATAATCATACAGTGTATCAGGCTGGACACAAGTTCTTTTCAGTTTTGCAAAATATTATATAATGGGCCTATGCCTATTGTGGCAGAAGTTTTGATTATGTATCGAGTGTTGCTGGTTTCAAGATAGTAACACTCCCACCTTCTTATAAACTTATCTTTGCCATTAGCTTCAGTTCGAAGTTCTGCCCTACAATTATCTCATGTGTGCGACAATTCGGTAATGAAATGTTACTGTGCAGCTAGTACTATCATCCTACTGAAGATGTCATGAAGGTCGGTGATGTCATTCCCAAACCAATGTGTAACGGTTACAGTGGATTGTGGATAGTAGTTTGGGATCCTTATTTTCAGAGACACTCAGAGTGATGGATAGATAATAAATTATTTTTTTGACTGACAAATCTTAGAGGGGCAGTGTTGATAGCATATACCTTACAATTGAGTTTTAAAAAAAAAAATCATATTCCTCAAATAACTCTTTACCGTCCATTCTGTCGTAATGCTTGCATTGTCTTTACATTGGTATCTTCAAAAAAAGAAACTTGCAGAAGTCTGAAATTCCAGAACTTCTTACACATTTAAAAGCACTTTATTCCCATTCTCTTTTATTTTATTTTTCTCGTGTATGTTACAGTTTAAAATTTTCCTACTTCTTGCTGGATTTGTATTCATTTGTTATTTATTCAGCAGTTTTGTGTAGATTTTTTATTCATAAAATAACGAATTATTTATGTTATTAGGAGCAGTTCTATGCTCTTTGATTAATTTTTTTATTAAAATTTAGTAATTTCATCACAAATTGAAAGTACTTTGTTATGGCTTCTGGTTAGTTTTTTGACTAACTTTGGATATTCTTAAAATCCATGTAGTAGTTTTCTCTAGAATTATTTTAGCCTTTGATTGATTCCACTGTCAAGTCTTAATTGTAGGGAGTCGTTAACTGTAATCCATACAAGTGTAGGAGTGAATTTATTTCTTTTTGATTTTAAGTAGCACGTCATTATACAATTAAAGACAGTATAAAAAAAAAAAGTTTCTAAAATTTGGTGCAATGTAACATTTATAATACCTTTAAATAATTAAAAGTTATAAAGAAATTACAAAATCAGTATAATAGAAGGATAAGGTAATGTCCTTCATTCGTATATTTCCTTTTGTGTGTATGTTATTTTAATAAATAATCGAATGATTAAGAATTATTTTAACTATTTTATTTGTTTATTTATTTATTTTATCGTTTTTGTTTTGTTTTTTGTTTTTTTTCATTGCTCTTCCTTTTCTTGTATTAGGCACCTGTCAATGTCAACGTGAATGTCCCACCCAAGCAGCCCCTTGCAAATATTCCCGTAATGGATGATGAGGAAGAAGGAGGCGAGGGATTGGATTGGGAGAGCGAAGACGATGAATCTGGCAATGAGTACTAAGAAGATAAAAGATCTGAAGATGTAAAGCGTGGTGTCATTTGTAGTTTTTTAAGTAGTGGTTCTAAGTTCATCAGTGTCTTGAATTTTACTTACCCAAATACATGTGTTCAAGATAATTATAAAAGAAAAGCCCACTACAGTTTATTTAAAATACCATTGGTACGAAAAGCGAAATAAAAAAAAAAAGGCATATATATCAACCTCATAACAGGAGAACGGTCCTTTCAGCCAAGTATATTTTAGAAGTATTGGCATTTTATGGTCATTATGAACTTGTCGGAAAGGCTAAAGCCTCTTGTAATGCAATTTGTATTAAATGTCACTTCTTCCCATGTAATTAGTCACCATTCGTCATACAGTCTGTTCACTGGTTCTTTCAGTACAACATTCATATATATGTATATTTACAAAAAATGGGAGTCGTAGTTCCTGAGCCAGGGCTTCCATGCATTTTTATCCATGCCATAGTAAATATATTTGTTGCTAGAACTCAGCAGCATTGCCATATTGAATTTTACTGCTTCGGTTTATTTCTGTTTTGTTTTTTATATTTTTTTACACTCTCTCTCTTTCTTCTGGCCCATAATTCCTTTAAAGAAGATATTAACTCAAGATTCAGTGAATAGAATGTAGAACTGGCCATTTTGAATGTGTGTCCAGTCAGGTGGTGTTACCTCATGTTTTTAGTACCGTCTTATCCTCTCTTTTTCTCCATGTAAAATTTTAAGGGCCTGATTCGCACAATGGACAATTTTTTATAATGTTCCAAAGTAGAACATTATTTCATATAGTTGTAGATCTCAGATAAGATCATGCCCTTCTTTTTTCCTTTTCTCTTTTTTAACAAATCTGTACCAAACCTGCGCCCGCCCCCTCCACATTGCAGTTAAAAACCGTAGTTCCCAAGAGTTGGCAAATTGTCCTTTTTTTTTTTTTCAACTCTTGTATTGTAACTTATATGACTGAAGTCTCCCTTTGGTATGTGTATAAAATCAGTACTGTAATGCTTGTGAATTTAGTAACACCAGTCTTTAAAAATAATGTGTGTGTAAGCAATCAACACGAAGCAATTTAGACATCTAGCTCAGACTATCAGTATTTTAAAGTGACTTTGTGATTATTTTAACTATTTCAGTACTTCATTTTTTTTATATGTAAGTATTCCAAAATTGTGTGCTATGTTTAAAACTTGAGCACAATTTTGTGCTATTTGAATTCATATACAATATATATATAGAAATATGGCATCCATTGTAATGGTGTCACATTGATATTAATGTGTAAAATATCCCTAGGGGAAAAAAAATCCATGTAATTTTATTAGAAAATCCCAGATTATTCCTTATCTATTCTTAGCAGAAACGAAAAAGTCCTTAACTATAAGCAAACTAATCAGCCAATAATATCGTGGAAGATTGTTTTAAAATTTAGTGCATCCTCCATATTTACCCGTTTCTGAAGTTGCAACATATATATATATAGTTATTTAAATATATATATACATATATCAACAAATATATATGTATACATGCAGTGAAGTATGCTAGCAGGCTACAAAGTTACTTTCATAGATGCATTAAAAGGCAGCTGTAACTGTGAGCTTTTGGCCTCAATTACCATACTACTATGCAGCATACTTCAGTTGACCTCAGATCTCTGCCTCATTGTAGCAATAACTGGAAAAAAAAATAGACAAAAAAAAAAAAAATATTGTTGTCGACTTTGAAAGGTACGTTATAGAATGAAACTTACTGTGTATAACTTCTTGTACTTGTAATATTATTTTGCTTTTGTATACTTTGTATTGTTGAAGGAATAAAGTAAGACACATCATGCCTAAAAAAAAAAAAATATTAAAAAAATACACAAAAAAAAAAATGGTAAAAAAGAAAAAAAAAAAAAAATCAGATTTTTTTTTATTTATATGGGAAAAAAAGATCTGATATATGTGCATGCGTGTCGGGATACTAAAATTTACAAATGTTTTGTGTTTATTATTATAAAAAACTTTAAACACCAACTTTATTCTCTAACTTATCATATACACACATTTAATAGAATACAGGTGGAACAATTCACAGTGAATTCTGTTATTTTAGATTTAAATCCACCGTTTGAAAACGGGTGATGTTGTGTAATCCTCTGAAATGAAATAAAAAGATTCTGAAATCACAAGTGATATCTTAGTTTATTTCGGTGTTTTGTATATTTGCTTTATTGACATAAACTTTTGAGTGTCTTGCTGTTTTGAAAACCTAATTAAGCTAACGAGGCAGCTCATTGACACACCTCCGGTTCCTTTTATCTTGTTACTTCTAAGATTGACTTTTCAATGAAGAAAGAAAAAAATATACTCTTCTTAAATATGCTTTGATCACAATTGGCAAATTACTTTCTTAACTAGTTTTCCACCTATATTCTTAAAGCAAAAAATAACACTAGTTATAAGCATTCCACAAGAAAGAGAAGGCAAAGATCAATCTTGGAAAGTATTTGATGTCAAATACAGTAGAGTCGCGGTAATCCGAGGTGAGGCTAGTCCAAGGTCACGCAGGGCGACGATTCCAAGAAGTCATTTGAGGGTTCAGTGTGATAGTTTTCCATTTTACTACTTAGATGATGGCGTGACATCGCTGCTAAAAAGCGTTGCTCTATTGTGAAGCAGAAGACCTTGGACAGTTTTTAAAGTTGTAAATGCCTATAAACAGTCTTTTCATGTCATGTAACCAGGTAACATTGTTAATGTATCTGTAACTTTAATATTATATTATAAATTAAATTTGTCTCGTTTTAGTTGAAAATTCCAGTTGTTTTTTTTCTTCCGTGTAATCCGAGGTACCATCAGCCCCAAATACCTCGGATTATCGCGACTCTACTGTAATGACAAATGTAAAATTTTAAGTACAGGGGTTTCATCGGGTTGCAGATTTTAAAATTGCTGTCTTCATTTCGGTGAAAGAAGGCAGTTTGGAGAATTTGCACATCGTTGCTTTTTGGGTTGCAATATTAGGGTGAAATTAGTAAGGAAGTTGAATACCAGGTTTCAGGGATTTGTTAGGATAATGTTTATCTTACATTACCATTCGACTGTTAATGTTTTTCTATAAATCGGGAAGATAAAGGCATTGCAGGATTTTAGATTGAAATTTGTCTCCATTTCTGAGTAGTTGGATTTAAACAAGCCATTCTATCAAAATATTAAGCGTAATTTCAAATGATAGTTTTTAACAGTAGTTTGCAGCCACTTGTTAACAGGAAAGCAATATTTTGAGATAACTTTATGAAATATTAATTATTCCAATCTGCTAGCCAAGTTTTTTTTTTTTTTGCCCGTATGGGATTTATTGAGGTATGACAAGAAGAAAATATTACGACTGTTTGAATGCATCAAGCTGAATCTAAAGGGATATTCTAAGAAATTGAAGTAGCCTATGTGATAAACAGTTAACTTAAATTAGAATATGTCAAATTAAATTAAAAATCTCATACTGTTTTCCTATTTCAGAAAATTAGTTATAATTACTTGTAAATAATATAATTCAGTTTCATTTTTTCTTTTCCGTTATAAATATATAAACTTATGGGATGTGGATTTTTTTATTTTATTTTTTTTATATTTTTCTCCCTCTATATTGTCAACTGATTAATGACTGTTTCTGCCACTGAAGCGATGATGGCGCTGCGAAATTATCCGCAAAGAGGTACTGAAAAAAGATGGCGTTCTGAATTTCGAACTGATTCGAATTTGCTGTTTCTTTAACTATGATTAAAACTAAGGTATGCTAGTTCCCAAGCTGCGAAGAATTGTAATAAAGGTATTAGGAAAATGAAAATAGTTAAGATATTTAAATAAATAAAATAAATACCAGAGCATTATTGTTAATTGGAAAAAATGTTTGTATAGGAACTGAAGATTTTCTAATTATGCTAATAATGGGAAATCAGAAATAAAGTTTTTTTTTTTATCAAATCAAAACGTTCATTTTAAGAATACTCTCGTTACTAAATAGCGTACTAAAGATGATTACCTTAATAAAATTATTTAAACAAAATGATGGCAATGCTTCTATTAGGCCTTTTTTTTTTCCATTAAATATGTTTTTAAAAAATGCAAATGGACTATAATTTTCGATCAACTTCAAAATGGAAAAAAATTATTGATTCAGGAAATTTTGTTTGATTACATTATGATAGAATACTTGATGTCAATTATTCATTCAAATAAAATTATTTTTTTTACATTATAAGGAAATCATATTCAGTATTATTACATTAAACGTTACGCTTTAAGCATAACATTTTTAAATCATAAGTTTAAAGATCCTAGTTGATTGAAACTTTAAATTTAGCAACCAGTTCTGAAGTTACAGCCCGTTTACAAATTTCTTTTAATTGATTTAATTAATAGAAAAGCCCTCATTGTGACATTTCTACAGGGTGGCCTAAAGTTTCGACATAATACATAAATATAAGCAAATAGATGTGCTTCTACGTGTTGTTGTTTTTTTAATACAGAAAAAGCAATACATAACGTATTCAATGTGTTGGCCCTCATTGACAATGCAAACTTTCAACACCGTGAGCGAACTGATAATGAACTCTTGTCTCACTGCCATTCAAAAATATCTACTCCATTCGTTTGTCAGTCCCTTTAATAATCCTCAAAGAACACCTGTAAAAGCAAGCAGCTTCAGTCGAATTTTACATTTGATACATTGCTCACTATTATTATATCCAGAGTGTCTACAGAACCGGGAATTGTCAGGGAATTTTGTTATTCTGGAAAAAAATCAGGGAATTTTGCAATTATTACTTAAAATCAGGGAAATTTATGATCTTTTGTCAAGCGCGAGTGCCTATCTTATGGGAGCATTCAAGAACTAAAAAGGCTTAATGACAAAAAATTAAAATCTTAGAAGCAGCACAAAAGGAATCTGAAATGATTGAAAATGAAATTGCTGCGATAAAGCTTTCAAAAATTTAAATAATCAGTATCATGCTGTATATTACAATGAATCTCAAATTCAGTTGAGTTTAATTTTGTATTTATTGTTGCAATAAATCTTTTAAAAGGTAAGATATTGTAAACTCATTAATTTATAATTTTTTATTTCTCTCTCTTTTTTTTTAAGTATTTCATAAGTACTGTTTTTATAGAATTTTTTACTTATTCTTTTAGTATACGTACAGAAAATAGTAAAGATTTATCAAATAGTTAAAATCGTGGAATTTTTCTCTTTATGATCAGGGAATTTTAAAAGAAATTGTTCATGAAATCAGGGAAAAATCAGGGAATTTTTTTGATCAGATTTTGTAGACAACCTGATATCTTATTATTGTCATTATCAATTTTAAATATGTGCTTCTTTGGCTTTTGTCTATTTGTCCAGACTTTATGGCCATCCTGTAGTCTTATTTCTTGCAAAAATATGAGTAATGTATTTTGAAATTTTATAAAGAAAACGCTAAATAAAGAAGAAATTATTTGTTAAAATGAACATATATCTGTATCCTACTGAGAATAGGGCTGAGGGAACCCTAGGACCCATCTGGGGAAATCCCTCTCTCTTCCAAATTAAACAAATGCTTCACTACTTGAGCTACCGGACTCGCTGAAACAACTTCTAATAATATGTTTGTGAACGTTGAATGAATTAAAAGTACAGCGGCAATATAGCGAACGAAATAAAACGAGAAAGACATGGAATGAAAACGAGATTACTATAAAAATTTCCGGCATTGAATAATGGTTATATAACAATATTCTAGAAAATATTAACTCGACAGAAATCGGAAGCAAAAAGTTGATATATTTGGGTCATTCAGGCACGAAGTCCGGGGGGGGGGGGTCCGAACCCTCCCTTCAGAGAATAAGAAAGTGTATATAAAGAAATGTAACGTGTGGAATATAAATAGATAAATAAAGCCGTAATCACATGTGATTACGGCCCCAAGGCTACAGCTTGCCTGTAAATCCGGTAGGGGACCGCTCTTGCTTTTATCCTGTCTGGATGTCACACTCTGTAGCGGCCAAACGGTTAGAGATATTAGAATGAAACCTTCACCATTGTTTTCAGCATCAAAAAGTAGGTGGCCACGTACAAAAAATCAGACCTCTAGGACCACTGCCTGACCCTCAAGGCGTTTTCTATCTTTTAAAGGCGTTTTTAAAACAAAGACAACGCCTTGGGGGGGAGGGGTCAGGGAGTGGTCGTAGACGTCTGATTTTATTTTTACACTTGGTCACCTACTTTTTGATGCTGAACACAATGGTGAAGGTTTCATTCGAATATCTCTAACCGTTCAGCCGCTACAGACTGTGCCATCCAAACAGCATAAAAGCAATGTTAGCGGCCCCTAGGTTACAACTTGCCTGTAAAACATAGGGGACCGAAACCTTCACCATTGTGTTCAGCATCAAAAAGTAGGTGACTGCGTCTAAAAAAATTAATCAGACCTCTACGACCACTCCCTGACCGGAAGTTGGGGGTTAAAAGTGGTCGCTTCCGATAAAGTTGTGTTTATAAAATTGTGCATATCTTATGGGGCCGCTTTGCTTTTGACACTGTCTAAAAGCATTAATTATCTTGTTTATGTAGATATTGTTTGCGTAAATGATAAAATTCAAAGAGCCTGCTTTTGCCATAAATTTTAGTATTGAGATAATTTTACTTTTAAATTTTCATTTACAGAAGGCAGTCCTTTATAAAAATTAAATGAAATGGACTTTCCCTTTAACAAAATCTTGGCTACATGCCTTAGGCAATATGAGCTTAATAAGGCTCATTATTTGTAAGGCTAAATATCAATTGAAAAATGGATATGGATAACATTAGTATCAGCTTCAATCGCTGCTTTTTAAATTTTTATTTTATTTATTTATTTTGTTTATGTTTAATAAATAAAAGTGTATTCAGAAAGCGATCAGTAATACGAAGCTGCGAGACATTTTTTAGTGGAATCATTTCGAACGCAACATTTTTAGATAAAAAAAAAAAATGTGAGAATATAGAATTAAACAAAAATTCGAATTACTTTTAACGAAATAAAATCAGTGAATGGGAGTAGCGGACTTATTAGAGGAAATGTTCTAGAAATGTATTAAGATGCAATTATCGTTGAGTAGCTCGATTTTCGACGTTTTTATTCCTTATTTGAAAATTCCACTGCATCTAAACAGAAATACGTGAGAAGAGAAGAAAAAGCTAAAATTTATAGGGTAAGAAGTTTCACTTTCGACATTCTTTTTGCGATAGATATATTCAGTAACTTGGGTTTCATGAGACTCCTAAACTTGTTGATAAGATGATGATGTCACAATTGTGATTCAATTTATTTCTCATTATCGTTATTTGCAGTTTTTTAGTCATCTGTGGTAAGATATCCGCGCTTGGTTTTTTTTTTTTCCCACGCTTTCGTTTTAATTATGTTTTAAAAAAAAAGAATTGCGTTCTGAATTTGCGATTAAAAATATGATTCCAAAGAAAAACCAGCGCCGTAATAGTTTTCATTTTATATCTAATCAGCAGTGTATAAGTGTTGCATAAGATGTTAGTGATATAAATTTTAAATGACTTGGTAATTTAGTTATTAATTACAAATTTGTATATTATCCTCTGGAATTGCAGAACAGCGCTGGATTTCAAGGACATGAGGGTGTCGTAAGGTCATTCGGAGGATGTTGGCGAAGAGACAGCTAGACAGGTATATTTACAGCTGTTTGCATGGGATCGCTCGTTTTTTAAAATGATCTAGTTATACGAAATGCTCATTGTCTTTATGAGATGCAGTAGAACGCAAATTCATTTCTCAATTAGATATTCCTTTAATTCTGAGTTCACAGGCGTGTAGCTTTAATTTTTCATTCATCATTTCCTTATTTTCTATCGTGAATGGTTCGTTTAGGTCGTGAGCTACTGCTCTCGCATACTTTACGTAACTTTCATTATTAATATGAAAATTTAATGATTATTTTTAAATAGAGGCAAAAACGGGAAATGGAAATTTATTAAATCATCATGAACTAAGAATAAACATATGAAGGATATTCGTATTAAAGTTTCCTCAGAAAGTGCTCTCTTCGTTTTGATTGTATTTCATTTACAAAATATAATATTAATCATTGAACATAGATAGTTTAGTAATCCAATATTTTTAATGTATTTGAAAGTTTTGGTTTAAAAGCTTTACTGATAAGCAAAAATTTCCTGTTATAGCTAAGTCGACAGTACTAAGCAATACTTTTACTTCGATATTACTCTCATAATTTTGAATGAATTTTTATTTTCGTTCCAGTTTAGTTTTTCAGATTTTTTTTTTTTGAAGTCATAATCTAATTGTAACCTTAAAAGTGTAATACGGTTTATAGAAATATTTATTCTATTGTGGTTTTTTTTAGAATTAAACTTTTTAAAAAAAGATATTTGAGTTGATTTTTTTTTTTATCGTTTTTCATTATTGTTTGTTTCATTATTTTGAATGGTATATTTTCAAGCATTTAATATCTTCAAGCATCACGAAATAAAAATATAAAAATTAGAACAAAATAAATGAAAACAAGATGCAGTGTAACTATATTATTGGAATTAAAAAAAATAAAATCCCCTGATACGTGACAAGAATCCAACAACAGTATTGTTTCCTGGATTGACAATACACTTTATTACGGCTTAGGAAGTAATGCAATAACTGTAGTTAGTTTGTCGAGTTTTAGAAACAGTAAATATTTATTAGAATCTTCTACCAGATAAATCCACATGATTTTAATATACTTCTATAAAATAAACACGATTTGATTTCATGAAAAGAATTGTTTTAAGAGTCTTCTTTTTCCCTCATTATTTTATCCAAACAAAATTCAACATTTCAATGAAATACTTCATTTTCATAATTATTATTTTAATATTTTTGTAAGCATTTAAAAAACAAAACTTCTTTAAAATTTAAATTAAAAGAGGGCTTGCCCATAAGAAACCCATCCCTTTCAAGTACACTTCACATCCTTAAACCAACAGTCTATTATCCACATTTTTTAATCCTCTACAAAAGCATCAGTCTTTGAAACTATCTCTGACCACAAATTCTTAACAAAGATCCAAACCAACATTATGTATTTGATTTCTTATTCTTAAATGCCATTCAAGATGTATGACTCAAACTGACTTTCAATTGTATACATAGCACACTGGAACATGTAAATTGCTGCAAAGAAGTGGTTTGAGGTCCTATGCAAATGTGTACTTGAGCTGTTCTTTTTTGAGGCCCTTTTTATTTAACTACTCTGCCTTGATCTCACACCATCCAACCAAAAGAAGCATTGACATCTTTGTATGCAAGATTCTAGACAGAAGCTCAGTTTTCCTGTATCTAAAACTGTCTCTGATTCCATCAATTCTTTTACCATTAAGCATCGCGAATAAGCTGGTCATATCTGGAATTTCTGTGTCATTCAGTCCTCCTCCAATTTTCTATTTTCATTTATCAGGACTTTTCTATAATCATTTACTGACATGCTTCGATCATTGTTGGGTATCCTATCGTATTTTTTGTTTCTTTCTGAATCTGCTTTGTGTCATCCATTCCTGACAATGATATGCATTTCTAATCCAAAACTGTAGAAACCTTATAATTACTTGTTTACTTTTTAATCATTAAAAAGCAGTTCATTTACTCTTTTAGTTTTATTAATTGAAAATCATGTTTATTAATATTCCTTATGTTGATGTGAAAACTGCTACTGTGATAAACACTTATATGAAATGAAGAAGTCATTTGCTAAATAACTGAAAATCAAATTTAATTATCAACACCTACATTGAACCATAGATCTCGGTAACTATCAGTGTCAAACAAGTGATGTCGGACAATCATTTGCTAAAGATATAAAAGACAGGTTTAGATTCAAATCCTAGATAAAATATTGGTATTTATTTTGCTCCTTTAATGTACGACTGAAGATAGGGGAAAGTGCTTTAGTCATTTCCAATCTTCTCTCTACTGCTGTTCTGTATCTTTATTATTCTTGATGCTGACTCATTCTTGGAGCAACAAAAAGACTCAAAAATCGACCACTTATGTAAAAAAAAAAATATCTCTGTACATGGGTGCCCACAGAAATTTTTCATGGACGGTTAAATATTTTGGCAATCTATGTTACTAAAAATTACATACATAATCTAAAATAGTAATTTAAGTCTTATCATTTTTTTTGTATCTATTACTACTATTGTGAAAAAAGAATTATACAAATTATATTAAAATTAAAACTTAAGGGGAACGAGAGCAAAGGAATCAAACTTGAAGCATTTTTTTTTAGTAAATGTTGTCAGCTACAGAGAGACTGACAACATTGAATCTGTCTCCACTAGTCACTTTGAGCAAGGGACTAATTTTAGATAGAATCAGAGAAAACATCTTGGCTGGATCAAATTTGTTGTCAGTTAAAACTCCAAAATCAATGAAAGCCACTGTTATTTAGAAATGAATCCAGATTTGCCATATAAGATTACTAAGAGGTAAGAAGATCGAGATTATCCTTTGGATGTCCTTAAAGAATATGGTGATGGTGCAAGGCATATTTTATTTTATATGATCTGAATGCGTTGTTATTTCTCAGAAGCACACATACAAATAACGAAATGGGTTTGAAGCTCTGTACAGCTTGATGCAGATGCAAAGAAGAGAAATTCATTCTCCTGGACTATAATTGAGTCTTATTCTCTGTGCACTTCTTTAACCTAGAAGGTTGATCAGCTTGAGGAGTGTCTTCTACTTTTCTCAAATTGAATCCTGTAGAACAAACTTTGGATTCTCTGTGGCAAAATTTTATTCATCCTTCCTTATATTTAAATTTACATTATATAGCACGTCACATTCAATAAACACTCTGTACATTACAGTAATACATTTTTTACTAGACAAAATATTTACTTATAATAAATTAACACAATTCCATTATTGATATTTTGTTAAAAAAAAATGAGAATTTTAATTTAAAATTAAAATTTTAGCCATCCTTATTTAAAGTGGTGATTGATGACTTTAGCATAGAACAAGGCAAAACAACACTCTTAATAAATTTAAGTATTTAATAACAGTGAAACAGGTTATCCGACAGATCAGCCATGTGACCAAGGACTGTCATAGTTTGAATCTTTTATTATATTTTTTAATATTGTATCCAAAAATATTTATAGTCAAAAAATTAATGATGTAATTATCTTATATCTAAAATTAGGATCTGTTGAAAGGAATTTTGCCATGTCTAATGGGACTAAAACTTTTACAATTAGAAAAAAAGAAAAAAACTCAAAGAATTTATGCAGTGTGTAATGGTAATGTGAAGCTGTTTTATACATTATGATAACACACACAATCTTCAGATATATAGCTTGCTTAAATTCTATCATATGGTGCAGAACCAAAAACACCTTATCAACAGCTGTATCACTAGAGCAATGCTTGCCATTTAATTTGAATGAGTAACACTAAAATGTGTGTTTATGCTTTTTGCTGTTTTTTTTTAAGTGATATGTAACCAAGATTAACATGTAGCTAACTAAAATATTATTATTATTATTGATAGGTCTCTCATTTATTGCACCTTGATCATTTGGTTTCTTGCACTCATCTTAATATTTAATTCTTTAATATGATTTGAATGATTGCTTTTAAAATATAAATTGAAATTTTATTAAGCCTTTAAAACAATAACTTTTAGAAGAAACAATCTGAAGATGTAGTAATAGTAATTAAGGTTATAAAGATTGATTGCGGATTAAATGAAAAGAGGAAAATTGTCTTATGAATTAAAAAGAATTTTTTTCAATTTTTAATGATAAGTTAATGTTAAAATCACATTTATTGTTCAATTTTTACAGAAATGGATGCATTTTATAATTCGGTAATAAAATGGTGACAATCTTAAAATGAATTTTTTTATTGCTCATTATTGGTAAATCGGTCATGAAAGGCATTTTAACTACTTGAATCTCTTTTAATATTTTATTATCATTAAGTACCATCATGCGGGGTGACAGTAAATGTATTTTGCAATAATTTATGTTGTTTTAAGGTCACATGTTCTTAGTTTTACTCATGCATATGTCACTTATTAGCTTCAAATCTGTAACAATATAAAAGACATAACTTTCTTGATGGTAAAGAAATAAAATAAAATGTTGGTGTTCAAAGTTTCTCTCAAAATGGGGTGACTTTGAACGTTGGTCTCTCTCTCTCCATTATTCATTTTACAGATATATGTTTTATCCAAAGTAACCCCAACATTTGATTCAGCTTAAAATTCTCTACATTGTCATGTAAGTGTTTTATGTGGATCTAATTTATAACCTCTTTGTACTGTTTTGAGTGATGTATTTCACTTGTAACTTAAGTGGTGTTACAAGTTAATCTTAAAATATTTCTTGGTCCAGAAAAATTCTCTTATCTTGTAAGGAACAGTTTGATGTAAAGTAGAGTAAAATTTGCCTTACCGAAGTTTTGTTGTATTAAACTTTAGGAAAGAAACATGACAGCAGTGATATGTTACATACTGTGAAGGCACTATGCTACACTGTTAAGCTTATATGTGAGATCATTAAGTCCTCGCTTAAAGTTCCAGTGCTTCCTCTGATGATTTACTGGCAACTGAAAAGTCTTCACCAGAATCATCTTCTGAACTCAATCTATCGTTATTCGTGGAAGGGCCTTGGGATGTCAACACTTGTGTTCCAACACTTCTGTCGGGTTCAATCTGAAGACATTTTCTTCCTCCCATCAGAGCACTAGGTTAGGTTCTGGAACTGACTATTCCAAACTGTTGAGGGAGTTGACCTTACCGCTATTCATATCTGCATGAAATGTGTCACTGGGAATCTCATCATCTCTTGATTTTTGGCTGCACCTTTTGACAATCCAGTGAGTAGATACCGGAATCCTGCTATGAGATTCTTTTTTACTTCTGATTGAGTTACTTGCCACATATTCATCGTTTAGCAACAGTGGAAATATTGACTTATCAAGGCTTTTCACTTTCTGCACTGTCTTCCATTTACTCAGGACCGACTGTTGTTTAATATTGAGACAAAATATGGCAACATCCAATGGCCAGCAATGATGCGCACTCTTCCCACAAACAAATTTGTATGACATTCCTTGAAAACAAAATTCTCAATGTCACCCCATGAAATGGTTGAAACATGGGTTGTTGAAGAAAAAAAGTTTTTTCAAAGGTAATAGTTTACACAAGAATAGGAACCTTATGCTGTTCTGCTCATAGTTTTTCTGCTATTCTCTGAAAAGAAATTGATACCATACTTACATCAGAATAAGCAGTAAAGGTTAAAGTTGTTTGGTGACAAATTTTACACTAGTTTTATATCTGAGCTTCATTTTTTTTCCTGGTTCAAATACTGCTAAATCTAAATATATTTTACTCTAAAATAGATTAAATTTTCCAAGCTACAAGATCCATGTCTGAAATGAAAAAAACTGTAGTAATATACTTTTGTAAAAAAATAAAAATTGAATCCTCCAAATAATGGTCAAAGTCACCCCCACATGACATTATTTAGTCAAAATATTTAGAAGGCAAAGTTAGTCACTGTTTTTATTAGTATGATGATACAGTTAAAGCATTAAGATTATTTCTATTTAAAACAACCATGATATAATTACTACTATAAGTTTTATTGTAGATTTTTCCCTGCAGTTGCATTAAGGATGAATTCATATTTCTCTTGGTTAGTAAGTTGCATCTTTGAATGTAACATGATCAGAAATAAGTTAAACCTCAATGAAAGGAAGAGTTGGTGGAGAAGCTTTCTTGGCCTCTGTATTACCCATTTGGATATGTCTGTCTTGGTTTATTAATGCAGGAACAGTCTTCACTAAAACAAAACTTCAAGAAATTTTATGTTGTTCTTTCAATTTTATTAAACAGAAAGTTATTCGTGGGAAGCCTTTAAGCCTTACTGAGACTGGGACAGCTGTTTCAGGCTTTCATCAGCCAAGGTATCCAGCGTACAAAGACTCAAGGGCATGGGGAGGTAGAGGAATTTAATCATGGAAAACAAGTGGACCCCTCAAAAAAAAAAAGTTAAGAAAATAAATACTCTATCAAAATGTGAAACACCGAGGCAGCTTAATGCTTGCCACAAGAGATTTTTGTCTCAAGAGATAAATAAATAAACAAAGTAAACCTCTGTAATAGGTCAAATTCGAAATTAAAGAGAAAAAAAAAAAAGTTTTTTTTTGAGAAGTAGAAATCATCGTAAAGCCGGATCTAGGTATCGCCAGTCCCCACATTGTAAGGGGGCCTGCGCCGTGGCCTGGGTGCAGCTCGAAATAGCTTGGTAAGACCCATGAAGGATTTTCGCTGGGGAACCAACAATTTTTAGATCTGGCCCTGTCATAAACATAGAAGTTTTGGTTCCATACTGCAATATGAAGATGAGGTGGGATAGCCTTTGCTTCAAGATCTTTCCATTGGTTGGGTGAATAAATCTCCTATTCCCTGTGGAAATTGCCATCCTGGTTAAGTTCAGATTTACCTAAATTAATTCATATGTTTGTTTTGTAAGAAGATTATGTAAGGAAACATAATTTTAATTTGAATACTAATTCAGTTTACTTACTGTTTAGTCTAAGGTGAAAAATTAAATTAAATCAGAAGTAATTTGGGTGTTTTATTAAGCCTTAACATTTCAATCACATGCTTGAAAGTTTGTTTCATGTATTTCAGTTTATATTACAATTTCAGAGCTTATAAGATTATATGAAACAGTATTCTTAATTGATCCAAATTTTTGTGGTTTGTAGGTTTTGAAGAACATTAATAGTATTGGACCAAGCGAGCTCTTCTTGATGAATGCTATCTGAAAGGCTTTGCTCATTATAATGCATTTGTCTGTGGCAGCTTATGTAAACCAGTGTAACCTTAATTGAACTTTTTTTAAATCATTAAAGAATGAGTAACTTTCCACGAGATTTGAATCTTCCACATATTGGAGTAGTTCCATCTGATGAAAGTCCTGAAGAGGCTAAATCCATATTCCATCCGATTGAGGACTTCCTTAACATATTTGGGTTTTCCACTCCTTTTCGTAGGAAATCTAAGCCCAGTTTGTCTGAGCATTCCATAAAATTCAATAAAAGATTCCCCAACCTTTATGAATCCACCTTGACGAAGGAACATATAGAGCTTTCTCAGCTTAGTTTCCTGATAGTTGAGCCACGAGGAACTGGAAAAGGCCACAACTTTCACCTGACCGAGGCAGAACATCCCACCTGGTGTGACTTCTGTGGAGATTTCATTTGGGGTTTGAATCAGTTCAAGCATTTTCTTCAATGTGACAGTAAGTACATAATTTATATTTTATTTTCATATATATTCTGCTGAAAAAAAAAAATACTGAAAACACAGTAGTTAATACTTAAGTTTCATCTTGATTAGGAGACAAAATTTATATACGTACTAAATATCATGCCTGAATCTTCTACAAAAAATATATAGCTTTTACAAAAATAACTTAATAGAAACTACAAGAGTTAATGAAATATTTTTTAAAAATATTGTTATTTCACAGAAAATTGAATTTTTTTTTAAAAAAATCTGAGAAATCCTTCATATCTTCTGTTCTGTGTTAGGTGAAAAAAAAAATATTAAAAGGAAAAATACACATGGCACCTCATAAACATAATAATTTAAGCTTCCTGTTCAGGATGTGAATTTGTTTATCAAGGATTTTTCATATTTACATAGCATTTTTTCGAAAAGTATGTAATAAGTCAAGGAAATATGCAGAAAGAGATCTTGCAGGATAATTAAAATAAAGTTGTCGGTTTCTTACAAGGGTTCAAGATTTTTGATAAACACTCCGTATTCAGAGGTAATTTGACTTTATTACGTATTGGGTTTATCCAAGAATTAAATATTTATCTTAAGTACAAGTTTAGTTATAAGTCACTTACTGTTTAATTTCCACTTGAACTTGTGTTGTCTATAAGCCTTATCCATTGTAAGATTCCATTGTTACACCAAAGGTACTTTGTTTCCTGTTTTGTTGACACCTTAGTTCCAAAGAAGAATATCAAAGGAGTAATCAAGTTTTAATAATAAAAAGTCTTAATTTTGGCAGGTAAAGTTTCTTTAAAAAAAAAACCACACACATTTCTTTTGGTCAATCCTTTAAATCCTGAGCTTTTTTTTTTTAATGGATCTTTCTAGAAGTAGCTACAACTTAATAAATGAGATCATTATAGAAATATGCTGTAAATGTATCACTAATGTTAAACAAATAGTTTTTAATTTTCATTTAATTGAAATATTAAAAGTTTAAATTTTAATAATTTAGCCACCCAAACAAAATCCGAATTTTATATATTCATACATAAGAAACGAACTTTTAAAATAATGATAAATAAACAAAAAACAAAAACATACTGAATAATATAATCATTCTTAGGAGAGGTACAGAGATTTATAAATTGGACAATTTTTTTTTTATTGGCCGTTTAGCAAAAATTTTCAGTAGTTGTTTCATCTTCTTCCAGTGACATTTGAAAAAGTATTTATATACAAATTTTGTTCTTACAATTTTAATTCCATTTTAAATTAAGACTCGCATGAAAATTCAGTGATTTCTCAAAAATAGAAAAATTGAAAGCTCAATAGTGGTATCTTACAACATTATTAACTTAAAAACTGCTACAATTGATGAAATTGCAGCAAATTGTCACTATTGTCCATCACTACAACTTAATAAATAAATAATGCCTCAGTCTTCATTTTCTGTTTGGGCAATTCTGAGCTTCGTTTCATAAATGCTGAATGGTCTTAGTATAAGGAGTTGGATTTTGATAAACTATAATTCTACCCCAGTTATTGGTTATATTTGAAGCAATTGCTATGATTTGAAACATCAACTGTTGATATTAACATATGCCATTTTGGCAGATTCTTTATTCAAGAATTTGTAACAGGATTTCATAATAAATTTTGTAAAAGTTTGTAAATTTATATAAAATAAATCTATCATCATTTTCTTTGTAAATGATTTTTTTATTTTTCTTGATTGCATTTACTGTCACATGTTAGGGATAGTCAATATCTAAACAAATACATTATGTTAATTTTAACATTTATTAAAGAAATAAACACAGACAAAAGATTTCATGTTGCAGAAATTAAAATAAAAGCCTAAAGAAATGACACAGAAATGAAAAATATCTCAGCTTTCGTCGGTGAGAGTCTGGAACGGCCATTTCGTCCTTTTAGTGGATTCGTCAGCCAGACCCACTCACCAGATGAAATGCTCAGATAAGAGGAAAAGGGAAGCCATTCCCATATCTGGCTGTAGTCCCCTCCAAAAGAAAATAAATTTAAAAAAGAAACTAAAACAGGCATAATTTCAAATCCTGGCCTGCGGAACCCGTCAGGCACAAAGGAATTTTAATATAAAGAGCCAAGGCTGAACCCAACCTAGTTTCATTTAAACAAAAGATTTAGCCTGCCAGAAATTATTATAAAAGCATAAAGAAATGACACACACATGAAAAATATCTGATCTTTATAACTAAAAACAAATAAACTCTTCATACTAATATTTAAAACAACACTTTAATACTCAAACCCCATATCCGACGAGATATTTCAAAGGCTTAATCAGCCTTCTTCCTCAGGCCTTTTTTACATTATGGGATGAGAGAACATTTGGGAAGGAGGGAGATGTTCTCTCGTCCCATAATGTAAAAAAGGCCTGAGGAAGAAGGCTGATTAAGCCTTTGAAATATCTCGTCGGATATGGAATTTTGAGTATTAAAGTGTTGTTTTAATTATCTGAGCTTTCATCAGTGAGTGGATCTGACTGACGAGTTTTCTATTAAAGAAATTTTCAGAGAATATAAGAATCCAAGATGACTGCCTTTGAAGTTTAAAATTGATCTGTTCCTTGAGCCCTGATGAGAAGATGGTTCTTCAAAGTTCTGCAAATTAAACTAGTAATTGCTATGAAGATGAGAGCAATTTCTTCATTGTGAACCGACTTTTGGATTCAGCAGCTAATTATATTCATGTATACTTAAATTTTGTATTTAATTTTGTATGATACAAATACAGATTTTATATTTTAGCCACATTTTTTAACATTTAAACAGACCAATATCTGTTGTTTTTAATAGCTTCATCTTCTTGTCTATCTATATCAAATCAGTTCTGTTGGGCTTTCTTGTTTGTACTGTTAATAATGTCCTATTGAAATTATTATTATTGTTGTTGTTGTTACTTATTATATCAGAAAAACTGAATTTTCTTAAAAAACAATAAAGTCACTAATGCTCATGTTAAAAAGCCTTCTACACAATGCAGTATTTCAGTATCAAGAATTTTCTAGGAATACATTTGAACATCCATCGTATAGTGGGAACTCGGATATGCAGTGATGGGCAGGGGTCAGTTTTGAGCGATGAGGGTTGATGTAGACCAGAATATTTTAAGTTGAGTGATAAATGAGAATCGTACCGAATTACAAGGCAATCAGTCCAGTTGTTTTAGTGAGGGATTTCAGTGTCATTTATTTAAAGGGATAGGATGGAATTATGAAGACCAAAATAATAGTGCTCATGTTTTAAGTTGACAATAAATAACTAGTGTACTATATTTTAATGTGATTCATATACAGACAAATGAAGGAAAATGTTCAAGTTGAAATATTAAAGATTTGGAATTTTCAGTCAAATTAATAAACGTTTTACCTTTCTACTCAATTTTCATTTATTTTCATTTATGAAGTATGCATTTTGAAAAAAAAAAAAATCTTAAAAATGTTTTTATGAAACTCATAGTTACAAGATGCATTATTACATCAAAAACAGTGAAATGATTGAAGTAGTAATGAGATAAGAAATGCATTACTAAATTCCCAAAATTTTATGCAGTCATTTACAAAGTTGAGTTCATAAGTTGATGACTTAAAATAGTTTGAAAAGTATTCATAGCCACATCCAGATCAGTGTGAAGTCACAAAAATCCAGGCGCTACTCATGACACACTCCCTTCCCCCTGTTTACATCCCTTAGGGATGGTTAATCAAAATCCCAACAGCTTACATTTACATATACTATCATTCATTACATTTATCCCCCTAGCTTTAGCCGCCACAAAAATTCTTAATTAGATCTTTTATATCTAAAGTATCCATAATATCATTTTCTATTGACAATATTGATAAATCGGTAAGACGTTCTTGGGACTGCAGTTGATCAGTTGGGTATTACATTCTTTGGGGTGGTGTGGCACATGGCATTATTCACATTACTGAAAATAGTCAAAAAGTTTCTGAGAATGTGGAGTGTGTGCATCACATATCACACTGATATTGACACACTGAACATGTTCAAACATGCTTTGACACACCACTCGTAAAGTTTGTTGTTGAGTTTACTGTTTATTTTACTGTTAGAGCCTTATTGTTTATTTTAAGTCGTGCAATCTATATAGTAATGTTTTCCTTCATAAATAAGAGCTTTGTATAAAAAATTTACTATATTTATCGTCTTGAAACTACACCCCTCCTGATCAGGTGCCTTTGTGCAGGACACAACCTGCACACCTGCACGGGGCGGGTCTGCTGAGTGTATTCTTTTATTATTCCTTTTTATCCTGTTTACTAATCAGTGCATTTTATTTGCAATTTCTCTTTATTCACCTTGTCTTGTTTGTTCTTCTGTAATTTTATTATTGCAGGACATTATCAAATTTGTCTAAAAGAGCAGCAGCTCTCTTATGTAGTGGTAGATGATGGTAGTAAAGGTGAGCAATACTAACTGCAAGGATGTTAACTGAAAATGATCTATAAAGGTAGACTTTTTAAAAAGCGAGAAATCAAAGGCACCACCTGAATAATTGAAATTGCCTCTCTTGTTCGATTATGGGGAAGAAGTTGAGAACGGCCGTTTCGTCCTT